>JAQIXT010000164.1:0-59425 GCA_034700445.1 Stenotaenia linearis
GGTCGTGTTGGAAATTTAGGTATTTAAAATTTTTTTTTTTTTTTTTTTTTTTTTTTGGATATTGATTTTTTTTTCTTTTTTAATTTTCAGGTCTTGCTACTTCATTTTTTAATGATAAAAATCGAAATATGGTCCGGGATCTAGTAGACCTTTTAGTTGAAACGAAGCAAGAAATGCCTAGCTGGTTGGAGAGCATGGCATTGGAACTACGTCATCAACAAAATAGTCAACGACGACAAGGAGGACAAAAAAGGCTAGGAAAAAAAATTCTAAAAAAAAAAAAAAATTTTCTAATTTTTTTTTTTTAATTTTAGATTTGGTGGTGGTTTTGGCTCTCGAGATTACCGGCAACAAACACGACCCTCGAGCGGTTCGAACAGGCCTGCGTTTCCTAATCAAAGTGGAGGCAACTACGGATTTGGACCGAATCATTACATGGGCGGCTACAATAGCTCTCAATACGGTGGTAACTACAGTAGCCAAACGCAAGATTGGTGGGGAAGTTAAGCGTTAATGGCATTAAATAAAAGCCATGTTTAGCGCAGCAGCTCAGAGTGAACACTGTGATGTGATTTAAAGGCGAGGACACCTGATTTTCTATTTTGTTTTTAAATATGAATAAAAAAAAAACGTTTGTAGGCGGAATCAGTAATCTCATTCAGGGGCCTGATAGTAATAATTATCGAGTTTTTGGAGAATTTATTTTTGCTCAGGAAATTTTTTTTTTAGAACAAAATTTTTTTCGGTGTGGTCCTTGTATGTTGATTAATTTAAAAGTTAAATGTCATTTCGTCTCTTGTGTGCGCAAACATGTTCGTGTGTGATGAGTGTGTGAAAAACCATTTGAGGTGAAAAATCATAATGTTTTTATTTAAGTTCCTATTACAAAATAGTATAACGATCGCTTATTTCCGTTATTTATTTCTCATAATACCTTTATTGTTTCCCCCTTTTGTTAGAGCGCTCTTAAATACGAACAAAAATACTATTTTTTGATATTCTTTTTTGTTCCTATTCAGAATCAAAAGAAAAAATCTCATTTTTCTAAAGGTATTATAGCATTAAATCACTTTTTTAAACTTTGTTTATATTTAAAGCTAAACTTTAAAAAATTTAAAAAAAAAAATAAAGTTTTTTCCTCATGTGGTTAAATTGCCTCATTAAATCAGGTGTTTTTTTATATAATTAAAAAAAAATACTAATGGAAAAAAGGGCCACTATAATATTAAATCTTTCATATCACAGGGTCACAGGGCTGTTGCCTTTAGTATTTATGTGTGGATTTTTTTTTTTTTTAATTTAATTATTTGTCTTGACAAAAATTTAAAAACTGTTTGGAAAATGTCGCATATTTTTTTTTTTTAAATATAAAGTAATGATGAAATCCCTGTATTGTGGCATGATTTTGCGATGAGAAATTGTAATTAAATTTTTTTTTTTTTAAATTGGTTAATGAATTGCCTGATTAAGGGATGAAATTTTTACTTCAGTGTCGTGGTTTTGTAGTTTTCCAGTATTCTATAGTTGTGAAACTTGAATCTAATGTACTGTAAGTTAAAAAGGAGAAGAAATTTGCCGTCCCCTGTCGATCAACAAGAAATATTTAATAGAAAATGCAGTGGATGATTTTTTTGAAAATTGTTCAAAAGTAATTCTGGTATATTTTTGGGGAAAATCGTGAGTTTGGTTGTTTTCAATGGCTGGGAATTTTGAAATTTTTCAAATTTGTGACATTTTTGTTTTATACGAATTTTTAAAATAGGAAAAAATTGAAAAAAATATTTTGTTTGGGGATATTCCCAGCGAGCATTTTGAAGCAACTGAAAAAACGAGTAAAATACGAAGATATTCGCTATTTTTTAACAGTTTTTACCACTGCAGTTTTCGAATTGCGTCACGTGATTCGACCCCCATTTTCTAATGTTTTCATTACTAAGGCCTGAGTAGGGCCAATGCATTTATAATGGGTGAAAAATAGTAAAAATGGTATCTATAGAAAGGTTCTATATTTAATTACTGCTTAATTGAAGGTAGTAACGTTTGAGATAAGTTATTTTGTCAGGTTTCATTTTTTGTATGCAGAGACATGAGTTAGTGAAAATGATGATAAAAGTTTTTTAGTCTCTTAATTTAATTTTTTATTTTCAAATCCATTTTTTCCAAGAAAGAAGTTTAAAAAAGTTAAAAAAAGGGCTGGTCCTTTTTTCAATTGTTTTCTTTTTTATTTTAACATTAAAAATGAATATTAATAATAATAAATGCATCCATTCAAAAGCTGGATACATGCCATGCTGCCTGGATGGCCTACCAATCTGGGAAAATGTATTTTCTAAAAAATTCTAAAAATTGATTATTATTATCATAATTATTTTTGTATACGGTATTTTTTTTTTTGTGTGTGCTACATTTTTTTTGTTATCTGAGGCCAGTACATGTTTTACCAAATCAATTTAAATCAAAATTTTGGGTTTTCTTTAAAAAAAAAATTTTTTTTTTGAGGGGGCGGTGGGGGTTAAATTGGGGGTTTGTGTAGCATTTGAAATGACATTCCATTATTAGATTTTTTTTGTTTCCATGACATCTTGAAACCTCAACGAGGACATGGCCATTTGATTAGTCAGGGATGCTACAATGGAGGGTGGGGGAATTGTGTGTGGAAAATTTGGAAATTTTTTAAAAAATTTTTTGAAAGTTTTGGGGGTTTTGAAAAATTTTTGAAGGAATTTGAGTTTTAGGTAGCATCCCTGGTGTAGAATTGATCCATCTTTGTTTTTTTGGTGAATTAAGATGGATGAAGAGTAATTTAGTGTATTTAAAGGAAAAGAATCATTCATGTATCATCACATTGTGATAAATTGATTTCTACCCAGCAGAAATATTGCCTTATGCCTTTAATAAAGGCTGTTTATATAGCTTATATTTGAACTTTCACCATTGTGAGGTGAGAACTTTCCATTTTTCCACACCCATGTTGGGTGGATTAGTCAAAAAAATCACAAAAAAGGACATAGTTAGAAATGCTTTTTATGTACTGGTTCAACAGATATGATGAACAAGGTTTAACAATTTTTAAAAATTTAAAAAATTCAAATGAATAAAAAGCAAACTAACAGTGAAACCCAGATTCTTTTTGGTGGGCCAATCTGTAGTGTGGTTTTTTAGGTGGGGAAATAATTTCTACTTAATAAAGTATCAAAGAAAAAATATTTTTTAGTAAAGATAGACTGTGTGTCTCTGCATTTGACATAAGACTAAATAAATAAATTTAAAAAACGGGGCTTTTGATGGACAAATTATTTATTTGTATTTATTGCTTATTTTTTTGCAAATAAAACCTGGCATTTTTGTATTTAAAAAAAGCAAATAGAACCATTACCAATTGGAGTAAAAATGTATTTTATGTTGATTCTGATTCTTATCAGCTCAATGAGAAAAGTGCAAAAAATGGAATTTTTATTTTTCAATTCTAGGGATGGCAAAAACAAACCAATCTTGTCTTAAGATGTTTAGTCTAAATTTTTTTGTATGTTATGAAAATGTAGCAAAATTCGAAATAGTTTGTTATTCGATACTAATTGTAATGCTTTGCCTATGTCAATAAAGGCTTGTCCGCACAAATTTCTCGTTTCTTTTTATTAAATCAAAACAACTTGTCGTTTGCACGTCGCCATGTTCACGGAGAAACTCCAATCAAGTCGCGGTTCTCTCCTGCGAAGAGAACGTCAGCCAATCAGGTGAGCTTTAACGTCCCTCGTGACCGGTCAGACTCACTCACGGCTATCGACAATGGTTCATCGCACCCAATTCTCGACCGGTCGTTGAATTTCAGAGCTGCCATCTTAAATTCTCAGAAAAGTGTGACGTCACACCTTATCACCATCCACACACAAATTCCGAGATCCAAGGTCAACGAATGGAAAAGCGAGTCAAGTTCTCTGAGTAATCCGGATCCTGTTACCATTTATGCATGCTGTGTAAATACAGATGGAGAGAGTTTAGATGTCGGTGCGGTAAACCTAATTATGTGGATGGACGCGAGTATTTCAGACGAAAAACGAGTTAAGATCGAACAAATAGAATAGGAAATTGGATCGGAGAGTGTAAAGGAAGTGCTCGGGGATTTTTATAAAGGAAATTGAGACTTGTGTGTCCGATGCCATCATGGCGGTGACTAGTGTGAATTGCAGCCTTGACGATATCGACTTAAATTCACTTAAGGTAAATGATGTTTTACGGAATTTTACGAGCGTTGGAAGTGCGAAAGTTTGTCTTGGCCGGGAATCAAGAAAGATCGGTGATGTCTTGCAGGTTGCTGAAATGAAAAACGATAGAAAGATTGTGGGTAACGATGAGTCCATGTTGGATTCACGGGGAGGATGAAATTTGTTTGGGTTTTTAAACTTTAAAAGTTACACAGGACTTTGTTTAATTTTAGATCCTCATTCAAGAAAACATTTTTCAACTTGTTTGAATTTTTTAAATTTTTTCGAAAATTTTTTCGAAAATTCAAAAAAGTTTTGTGAAATATTTTTGAAAAAAAAAATTGTTGACGGAAATTAACGTTATCGAAAATTTCGGAAATTAAATGTTGTACTACCGATGAGTAAAATCGAGTTACGTAAAAATTTAAAAATTTAAAAATTGTGTCATTTCACACGGAATTAAAGGGTTAGGCGTGTAGAAAGGATTTTGTTGAACTTGGACTGAATTTTTGAGGTTTCCTGAATATTTTTCGTAAGAGATAGTTC
Source organism: Stenotaenia linearis (assembly GCA_034700445.1). Classification (NCBI taxonomy): domain Eukaryota; kingdom Metazoa; phylum Arthropoda; class Chilopoda; order Geophilomorpha; family Geophilidae; genus Stenotaenia; species Stenotaenia linearis. The sequence continues at coordinate 4,749 of JAQIXT010000164.1, forward strand.
AACAAACTTGATTGTTGAAATCATAGGAAGTAGCAATTTGAACTCATTACAACTTGTATCACGAATTTGTAATTGAATAAATTCAATTTTTTTAAAAATTTTTTTAAGGATCCTGCTGGCATTTTCGATTTAATTGAAGTTGTCGGCAATGGAACTTACGGACAAGTTTATAAGGTGAGTTAATTTCGTGATTGGATCTTAATTACTAACAGAAGTTATTTATTTATTCGCAGGGCCGTCATACCAAAACAGGCCAGTTGGCTGCCATTAAAGTGATGGATGTAACCGAAGATGAAGAAGAGGAAATTAAATTAGAAATAAATGTTTTGAAAAAAGTGAGAAAAAATTTTTTTTTGATTCAGAAATTTAAAAAATTTTTAAAAAAATTTTTTATTTTTTAGTTCTCTCATCATAGAAATATAGCCACATATTATGGTGCATTTATTAAGAAAAGTCCGCCGGGAAAAGATGACCAGCTTTGGGTAAGATATGTGGAAATTGTGTTACGGAGGTGTGAAAACATGCGTGACTTCATTTCTGGAATTTTTTTTTTTTAATTTTTACTTTGGGAAAATAATTTTTTTTTTTTAAATTTGTTAATTAAGATGTTAGTAATTTACTAATTTTTTTTTGTTTTTTAATGATAAAATGAGGAATGAACAAACAGGATATCCATTGAAATATCAAGGGCAAGTCTAGACAAGTTGTTGATAGTTAGTGGGGGTGTGCTAAAAATAAATACAAGAGTTGATGGGGAAATGAGGGGATTTAATGAGATAATTTTTTTTTTAAAAATTAAAACTAAAATTTTAATTTTTTTTTCTAATTTTTAGCTGGTCATGGAGTATTGTGGTGCGGGTTCGGTAACAGACTTAGTCAAATGTAATTAATTTTTTTAAATTTAATTTTAATTGGATTTTGATTGGATTTATCGATTAATTTTTTTGTTGATTTTTAGCAACCAAAGGTCAGTCTTTGAAGGAAGAATGGATCGCGTATATTTGTAGAGAAATACTTAGGGTAAATACCGATCATTCCTCAGTGAATCAGAGGAAATTTTCCCAGAATTCTTTGATTTTGTTGATTGATTTTCCGAACTTATTTTTAAGGGTTTGAGTCACTTACACGCAAATAAAGTGATTCATCGTGACATTAAGGGACAAAATGTTCTGCTAACTGATAACGCGGAAGTCAAATTGGGTAACTCTTAAAAATAAAAATAAATTTTAAAAATAATTTTTTTTTGTTAAAAAGTTGACTTTGGTGTGAGCGCGCAATTGGACAGGACCATTGGTCGTCGAAATACATTTATTGGAACGCCGTATTGGATGGCACCCGAAGTTATCGCTTGCGATGAAAATCCAGACGCAACATACGATAACAGGGTATTTTTGATTTTTGAATAATTAATTTTTTTGCATAATTAATTTTTTTTTTAAATTTTTAGAGTGACTTGTGGTCTTTAGGAATCACTGCCCTTGAAATGGCGGAATCTCAACCGCGTAAATTAATTTTTTTTGTGAAAATTTTTTTTTGTGAAAAAATTTTTTGTTTTTTTTGTAGCTTTGTGTGATATGCATCCAATGAGAGCTTTGTTTCTCATTCCTCGTAATTCTCCACCGAGACTGAAATCGAAAAAATGGTCTAAGAAATTTCACAGTTTTATCGAGACAGTTCTCGTGAAGGATTACCACCAACGGCCTTACACTGATCAATTATTGAAACATCCTTTTATACGCGATCAACCGACCGAACGGCAAGTGCGCATCCAATTGAAGGATCACATTGATCGTGTCAAGAAACACAAACAACAGAAATCCGGAGAGGACCGCGAAGATTACCACTACAGCGGAAGCGAGGGAGAGGAAGACGATGCAGGCGTTGCCGGAGAACCGAGTTCGATTATTCCCGCGGCAACCGATTCGACTCTACGAAGGAATTTTCAACAGATACAAGAAGGACGCACGCTCACGTCCAACGATCCGCGTCCGCAGCAGCTGCAGCCGCAACTGCAGCCACAACCGCAGCATCACCAACAACATAATCATCAGAACAACTTCCAGGACATTCCGGGAGCAATGAGACCACAACCGATGATGGCACCGCAACGAATGATTGGTAATTTAGTCGATTTTTTGGGTTTTGAGAGTGAAATTGATTTTTTTTTGATTTTTTTTTGTTTTTTAGATGTTCATGCTCCAAATAAACCTCTTCCACCACCTCCGAAAGAAGAGAGGAAATCGTCGACGCCGCCCTTTAATCCACAGCAACCTCAACTACAAAGGAATTCGGCCATTTTTAAACCGAATGCACCGCCCGGTGCGAGGAAAAACGAAGTATGGGGTCGAGTGAATCGATTTTTAAATTTTTGTAAAATAAAAAAAAAAAAAATTTTTTGAAGGCTGAAGATCCATTTCAGGATTTAGAAGTTTTAGCAGCGCAATTGAACGAACTGGCCACGGGATCAAACGCAGAAGCACCCGCTAATCCTCGACAGAACGGAAACGCCCCGAACAACCATCACCAATCCGACAGCGACGAAGACGACGAAGACGACGGACGTGTTCGCAACGACGGAACTCTCTTGGCTTCGGATCCCCCACGACCGATGTAAAATCAATTTCCAAAAACAAATTAATTTTTTTAAATTTTTTAAAAAAAAATTTACTCCAGACCACCTGATTTACACACATACAGCAACGACACGATCGAATCGATGGTCGTCCACGACGGTTTGTTTATTTTTCATCCAATTTACACTCATGACTCACATCTAGAAATATCTGGAATTTTTTTAGATTCGTCTCCAACAGCTCCGGTACCCGGACCTCCAAATAGGCCTTTGCCGCCAACTCCAGACGAATCAGAAGCCAACGATAGGACTCTCGTTTTACGTAGGGTGAGTGATGCCACCCACCCCGCTCCACGTGTCCTGTAGAAAGTTTTATTTTTAAAACTGCATGATAATTTCGGTTCTATTTATGGTGGTGTTTTAATCGCTACGCGGTGTTTTTTGGTTGGTCTTTTTGTTTATTTTATAATTTTTTTTTAATTTTAATTTTCTATTTTTTCGGTGTTTGGCCATTCACACACTTATTTTCATTTGCACTGTAGAAATTCACAGCTTTTTAATTTTATTTATTTGGAGTTGAAAAGGAGTAATTAACGGAGTGAATGAGTATTTTTTTTTTTTTTTTTTTTTTTTGTATTTATAAACTTTTTTTTGAGTGTGTAATAGAAGGTTTGGCATTGATTCAAGGTGACGTGAAAATACAATGAAATTACCTTGAAAAAAAAAAAATTTAAGAATTAAAAATATAAAAGCTAAAATTAAGTGATAAAAAATCAAGTCCAACTGGAAAACACTTGACGTAGTTTTGCAAGAAGAAATTTTATTTTCAGCAAAGGAAAATTAAAAGTGATAATTCACCAAAAAGCAAGGAAAAGGAAAAAGTGCGAAATCGAGAGAGGAAAAGCACCTCAGACGCGGTGCATGTCGATGGAAGTAGAGGAAAGTCGTCGAAAAGGATTGGCGCCGTTCATCGGCCGCCTCTCCTCAAGACTTCCTCGGCTCCTTTGGAGTTAACACCTGTTAGGAATGATTTTGCAAAGGTTAGTCCTGAAAGTGGACGAATTAGTGTTTCTCATTTCTCCTGTTTGTATTTCTCGAGACGAGGAAAATGTTTGGTCGATTTGTCGAGAATTCTCGGAAATTTTCAAGAAATTTATAAAATCTTATTACAGGGCGAACCTTGTTATTATGAACTCGCTTATAACAAATTTTTTTTAAAGTTTCGTTGGATTCCTATTCGATGTTAGAAAAGTTCGGATATAACGAATTTTCGCTATTACGAATTATTCGTTATTACGGACATATTTAATTTACAGGAAACTCCATTTCTCCGAGTTCGTTATATCGAGGTTCGAATTGTATATTTCAACGTTCTTCCATCTTAAAATGTCTTAGAACTTAAACAATTCTCAGGAATTCTCGAGAATTTGCGAGAGATGACCAAAATTTTCATCTTTCTCGAGAAATTCTCAGGAAGAAATTCTAGAGGAGAAACACTAGGACAAAATAGAAAAAAAATTGTATGACTGACGAGTGAACGATGTTTGTTTATTTCGCTTAAAATGTAAAATTTTCGTTTTAGACGTTGCATGTGGATAAAAATCAGTTTGATGCATGCGCTTTGGTGATACAACGCTTTTGAGATTTTTTTTTTTTTTAATTTTGATTTTTTTAATTGAAAAAATTTTGATTTTTAGTCGGATCGTCACAATCAGTTGGAGAGCGGGAGATCGCATTTGCAGAGAAGTAAAGGCGTGTCTTCCAGCAACCCGTCTGGACATCACCAGGGACATTTGCCGATGCACGGTGCGAGGATCAGCGGCGTGTTGCCCGATTTACTTCCGCCGCAAACGTCGGCCATGTCCGTTCACATGCTCGCGGGTCAGAGGCCGCAGGACAAGTCGACGTCGGACGAAGTGAGGGTTTTTTGCGAGTTGGAGGATTTTTTTGACTAATTATGACTAATTTGTTTAAATTACGTTAATTAATTATTAATTTGATTGCGTAATAGTAGTTTTTGGCTTCGATTTTGTATGATTTTTGTATTGATTAATTTTTTCCCCGTCTTCTTTTTCTTGCATTTGCCTGATTTGCAATAGGTTTATGGATTTCCCAGTTCATGTAATGACGTAAGTAAATTATGCTTTGAAAATTTGAGTTTGGAAATGGAGCTTTTTGTGGAAGGTTTCATTTTTGACTTGTACTGGCACTGGCAATTGATTGATTGGTGGTTAATTGGTGGTTGATTGGTTGTTGGAGTTGATTGTTTTTTGAGTGGTTAATTCAGAGCTGAGAGGTTTTGTTGATATTTTTTTTTTTTTTTTTTAAGTGGGAGTTGAGGATGAGGTTTTGTTAAGTGAAAAGTGTGGAGTTTGGGGTTTGATGAGTTGAGATGTGTGATAAGTTGTAATTTGGTTGAAATTTCGAGTTTTTTGTGGAAATTCTGTGGAAATTTCGAGTTTTTGTTGAGTTTTAGTCAAAATATCGAATTTTTTATTGAATTTTCGACTTTTTAGTTCAAAAATATTTTTATTGTACAAATATGTTCATGGAATAACATTTTACGAGTTGAAATTACAAAAATTTTAAAATTAATTTACTAAAACGTACAAAATATTCCATCAACTCACTCAAAACGCGTAAAAATTGCTTGCTAATTTGCTGAATAAGAATAATTCGCTAATAAGAAAACAACTAAATTTGCATTATTTTATCTAAAAGATACCAAATTTCTAATTCGTTTCAGCTGACATAAGTAAAAACATTTTTCACTGCTATCTAATGAAAATGTCTAATCACTCAACTTTGACAGCTAAAATGATAAAAATAATTAAATACCTTGCAATATACTTAATTAAATTAAAATTTAGCTCTGAATTAATTAATTTTTCCATTTGTTGCGAGTGTCAGATAAAACTTATTAACACATTGAAAACTAACTTTGCACGTTTTTATTTTGCTTTCATTTCCTTCTCTTCTGGCTTCAGATCTATGGCTTTCCGTGCTCGAATGATGTAAGTTGGACTCTTATTTCTCTTTGACAAACTGGGAATTTTCAATTTGCATGAAAATTTTTTTTTATTATTATTTTGGTGTTTGGGGGTTGCAAATTTTTATATTAAAAAAAATTTTTTTTTGAAGTTGAATTTAATTTTTTAATTTTTTTTTTTTTTTGTGCAGTATCGACAAGCAGTGAGCAAAACACCGCCTCATTTACAACATAAACAGCGCTCGTTTTTGACTTTTGGATTTGGTGCGGGAACTGGACCGATCTCACGCAGGGAATCTCACATAAACGTGAATGTGACGCCAACTTCGCATGAAGTTTCCAACGATACGCCTGAGATTAGGAAATACAAGAAACGATTTAACTCTGAAATACTCTGCGCGGCGTTGTGGGGTAAATGAAATTGATGTAAAAATGGACGCAGTTTGTTGTAGTCGCAGATTACATCATCAATCACTTTTTCGCTGTTTATGTTCCAAAGTGTAGTAAAAATAATGCAAAAATGACCAAATTTGGTCAAAATGTCGCATTATTTTCGAAAATAAGACTAAAACTGGTCTAAAATTGTTGAGAAATGACCGAAAATCGATCTAAAAGTAATTTTACTTTCGAAAAAGTGACTAGAATTCACTAAATGTGACTAAAAGTGGTCAAAAATGACAAAAAATAGACAATAAATAGTCAAAAAGTCACTTTATTTTGTCATAAATTATCAAAAATGGTGCAAAAATGAACAAAAGTGATCAAAAATGGTCCATAATAATGAAAGAGTAAAGTGATCACATTAAACAGCGTCTGCTTTAATAAAAATAATAATTCTATAATAAAATTTTAATGTAATTATTAATTTTTTTTTGTTTTTTTTTGTTTAGGTGTTAATTTATTAATCGGAACAGAAAACGGTCTGATGCTATTAGACCGAAGTGGACAAGGCAAAGTGTACCAACTCATTTCTCGACGAAAATTCCAACAAATGGAGGTACTCGAAGGTCAAAATATTTTGGTCACGATTTCTGGGAAGAAAAATCGAGTTCGGGTTTATTACTTGTCGTGGTTGAAAAGTAAAATTTTACGAACCGATGGCGTTGAGAAGAGGAATGGTTGGATAAATGTCGGCGACTTGCACGGAGCCGTTCACTTCAAAATTGGTATTTCATCATAAAACAACAACTAATCGAGTTTTAACCGATTTTTTTAAATTTTTTCAGTTAAATATGAACGAATCAAGTTTTTAGTCATCGCTTTGCGAGAAAGTATTGAGATTTACGCTTGGGCTCCGAAGCCATATCACAAATTTATGGCTTTTAAGGTATTTAAAATTTTTTTTTTTTTTTTTTGTAAAAAAAAAACCAGCTAAAATTCAATGAAAAATTCGAAATTTTGATTAAATTTCAGGACAAAATTCAAAATTTCGACTAAAATTTAACGTAAAATTCGAGATTTCGGCTAAAATTCAACGCAAAATCCGAAATTTTGACAGAATTTCTGCAAAAAATTCAAAATTTCGACTAAACTTCTTTAAAAAATCCGGAATTTCCGCCGAATTTCATCAAAAAATTCGAAATTTCAACCAAATTTTATCAAAACCTCCAAAACATTGCAACTTTTTTTGTTTAATAACAAAATTATAACAATTTTTTAAAATTTTTTAGTCATTTGGGGACCTGGCTCATAAACCACTTTTGGTGGACCTAACTGTCGAAGAAGGCAGTCGACTCAAAGTTATTTACGGTTCTGCTGATGGCTTTCATGCCGTGGACCTAGATTCGGCCTCGGTCTACGATATATACATGCCAGCTCACGTAAAATAACATCTAATCCTTTAATTACAGATTAAACACAAAATTCTTTGTTTCCAAACAGACTCAGGGCCCCATAATACCCCATACTATTGTAACGCTACCAAACACAAACGGAATGCAATTGTTATTGTGTTACGACAGTAAGTTGAAAATTTTTTAAAAAAATTTAAAAAATTTAAAAAAATGTTTTTTTTTATAGACGAAGGTGTTTATGTGAATACTTACGGCAAAGTAAGCAAAAATATTATTTTGCAGTGGGGTGAAATGCCAACTTCAGTAGGTAAGGGGTTAATTTTGGTGTTTTTGTTGTTTTTTTTATTATTAAATTTTGTTTGAATTTTTTTAGCTTATATTGGTACTGGGCAGATCATGGGATGGGGCAATAAAGCCATCGAGATCCGTAATGTTGAAAGTGGACATCTAGACGGTGTGTTCATGCACAAAAAAGCGCAGAAGCTCAAGTTCCTTTGCGAGCGGAACGACAAGGTTTGATTTAACTCAATTTTCAATCATTTTTCAATCATTTTTAACGTTTTTTTCACTCCCAAGGTATTTTTTTCGTCGGCCAAAGGTGGTTCTTCGTGTCAGATCTACTTTATGACGCTCAATAAACCCGGAATGGCCAAATGGTGAATTATAGAGAATTAAAATACAAACTAGTTAATTTTTTTTATTATGATTAACAAATATTGATAATAATTAATAATAATAATAAATAAATAATAAATAATAATAATAAATGGTGTGTAGTACATGTAAACAAAAGTTAACTGGCAAAACGGTCAATTTTTATTCTGTACTTTTAAGTTTTTAATTATTTTTAAGAGTTTTTTTTATTTTTGAATTTTGGTCACAATTTTTACTCTGTTTCAGGTTCAAAAGTTTTTAAAATATTTATTTGCCAACTGTTTGAACAACAACTATTTGAATGTGCAATTTTGTTTTCGTTTTTAATTTTTTTGCTTTTAACGAAGCAATGTTAGCGCTTTTTAATAGAATTGTAAATTATTAAGTTTTAACGTTGAAAATTTTAGCTTTTCATTTTTTAAATAATTTTTAAATAATTTTTAAATCCGGTGTCATCACCAATTTGCTAAATAATAACCAAAAATAACGGGATTGGCTGAAATATTCCTCAAATATCATTTTGCTCATATTGATGCCAATTCGTCAATTCAGCCACACGTGTGATACTTTGCATTTTTCTTTTTATTCCTTTTAATTAACAAGGTTTTATATTAACTTTTAATTTTTTTGTAAAATGATACGAACAAAAAATGTACGCAAATCATATTGACAAATAATTGTATCGTTGATTTTTTTTTCTACTAATGTATGGATGAATCACTTTGTACAAGTTTGGAAAGAATTAAAAATCTTGTAAGAAACGTAGAAAATTTGTTTATTTTCAATTAATTTTTAACTTAATTGTACAACATAACAATCTCGGTGGGTAAATGTAAATAAAATCTGCTAGAATTTAATAATATATTTATATTTGAGCAAGTTTCGGTGTCATTTTGTAAATTTTTCTATTTTTTGTACATTTTTTTGTTTCCCCGAAACGCGAATATTAAAATCGAGATGGGAATCGCTAAATAAAACGGAAAATAAAGTAAAGTTCTCGGTTCGCACTTCGAAAGAACAATATCGGCCACCCAGAGTGATCGATCGGGTACTTCTAACACTAAATGTTCGTCTGAAGCGAAGGAAAATGGAAACGTACAGCGAGTGACGTTCAGACACTTGTTAATATTGTTTTTAACGTCGTAAACAACTTTATGGAGTTGTAGATTGGTGAATATTGGGTTTCGCTTCACTAACGGATTCATGCTCATAAAAACGACGTAATAGTAGTCCGATTCGGACGTTGTGTACGAAATTATGTCTTTCGGAACCCACGAATCTTCTGTACAGCTGATCGCGGGCGTTAATGTTCGGTTTAATAGAGTTCTCATGCATTTTAATTCGTCCGTAGCTTCTTCGCTGCTCGACCAGGAACTAAAATCATCATCTTCGTCCGACGACTGGTTACTATCGGCCTCATCTTGAAAATAAATTTTTTTAAAATTTTTTTTAAAATTTAAAATATTTTTTTTATACCTGAATTTTTATATCCTGGTTGAATGCAGCTATTCATAACCCGTTTTCCCTTAACGAGCGTAACCTTAGCCGCATCGTAACGAGCACAACTAGCTATGGATATCTTGGATCCTTTCGGTAAGAAAAATCCCCAGAATTCGCGCTCTCCGTACCGTAAAGCAAACTGTTTCGTCGTTCTGTAAGTTCGTATCGTGTTTTCGAACCGAGGCGCATGACGAAGTAAGTAAGCGTTGAAAGTCGTGTTCATCTCAAGGCGAACTCCTCGACACCACGTTGTCGACATGTGCTCGTCGATAACCCGAAAATCGGAGGAAACAACGGCAGAAAGCGTTTCGGAGTAAATTTTATGGCGGATGTAGAGCGGAATTGCGATAAACGTCGATGGGACGGCGACCGCTAAAAAAAGCCAAATTGCAACCCGAAAAGCGATGTCCATGACGAGCCTTCAACTTGTGTACATAAAAAAATATTAAAAAAATCAAAATAAACAATTAAGTATATGAATCAAATAGAAATGAGTTTCTTGTATTTTTTTCCATTTAAAGATAAAAATCTTGAGCAAACTCGTGCCAGGTCACTAACCCATGGTTAAATACACAATTACACAATGACATTAAATTGCGCCAAATTAATTTTTTTTTTTTTGCAATAAAAAATAAAAATAAGAAAAACAAATTAAAACCTCAGGTGCTTCTTCTTCCCGTGAAAATTGAGATTATCAACTCATTATTTGGGAAAGTAGTTGATCACGTGACAGCTCAAACGAAAATAGACTTTTTTTCTTTCTTTGGATCGCAATAAACATAAATTTCCTCCTTAAACGCAAAAAAGGGACAATTTTTGCTTGCTTTTCGGATAGAAGTACTTCTTCCAGCAAATTGGAAGTGTCATGGGCTCACAGGAAGATTAAATTTTGATAAATGTAATCAGCTGAGCTCAAACTCCATCAATACCTGAAAACTAAAAAAGAAAATTTTTTCGAATAAAAACATAAAAATTTTAATTTTATTCACTCAAATATCAGGTCAAAGGAATTTTATTTCTATTGAAATATTTTATAAAATAAGCTAGGCCACTAAATGACCTCCATTCCGTCGGAGGGCGCTTGAATGACTTCAAACGGCCTTGACCAACATGAGATAGATCGTAAACCTTCTTCCTTTAAGTTGATACGAATAAGAAAAATAACTTCTTTTGAATTTTAAATAAATAATTGAATAAATTTCTTTCGAATCATATTCGGTTCCGTGTTTTTTCGTCTTTACGTAATACGTTAATGAGTCATATTTATTGAGATAGGGAAAAACATGAATGACGTCATATTTTTTCAACAGATGTATGAACGTTTCATATGTAATTTTGTTATCGTTTCAGACTGTCGTGTGTAATCAAGGTTGTTTCTAATCAATGGAACAGTATCGGAAAATTGTGAATTTTTATTAGATAAACGTTATATTGGTTGGAAGATATTTAAAAGACGTCATTTGTATTATATGACACGTGGAGGGTTCATATGGGATTTGGTTTTGGAGTAAATTGGAAGGAAAATTGAGTTCCGTGAAATTTATTTAAAATAATTTGCAAAAAATAAAGGATTTTAATATCAACCGAATTTTATTCCAATCAGATGTCGAGAAAATCCGCGATTGCCCGGTACCAGATTTAAAATTCGCGGAATTCCTCCGTCATTACTGAGGAATGCTATACGTCACCAGGACCGCAGCACCCCAAACCGGAAACGCATCCGCACGTTAAGTTTTTTACAAACTTAATCCAAACCCAAAACCAATTTTTCACCCGATCTAAACACGACAACCGATCACACCGACAAAAAACACGTTCCATCGCCCCAAAATTTCCAACACTTTGACGAAAAAATCAGTAAATTACGCAACTCGTGTGGAAGGATACATCGTGACTAAAAGCCGGCACTTGACTTTCTTCCGTGCTAACGCGAACATGTCGTACGCATCTGATGATCCGAGGTAAGACATATTTTAAACTCGTGGTCGCTTACAAACCGTAAACTTGGACCACGAATTTAGAAATTCTGATAAAAAGGTATAAGTTAGGTGTAAACAATTTTATTAGAAACACGCGGGAAAAAGGTAAAAATCGTCTTAAGCCTAAAAGCCGTCAATTGCCAACATGGCGGAATCGGCCAATGGCCTTTGTGAAAGAACACGTGCGATTCCATATGCCTAATGTATCGCACGAAATACGCGGTGTAGAGCGGGGAATTAAGGTGTTGTATAAGGAATATCGATTTTCCAACCCTGGGATTGATCAAATTGGGTTCGGAAATCCCGATCGGTCGGATTAAAAGACAAAGTTGAGTACAACGAAGGGCACGAGACAAAGACAGGTTTTTGGGATTGTTTTATCAAATTGAGATCAGATGTAATTATATCTCGAAAAAATGTAAAGAATTGAAGGTAAAGATGTAATGAGCGGTTCTAACTTTAGTCCGTCGTAGTTATGCAATCGCTTAGCCATGAATTTGCTTTTATTTTAAAGACTTTTTCGAGGGGTAAACCCAAATTTGGTCCCAAGTCGAGATTTTATCTCGTTTTGAGTTTTATCTCATTTAGAAATACGAAATTTTAGTTTTTTGTTAAGTTTTTGTTACATTTTTTGATTTTGAACGAAATTACTAAAATTCCACTTTATCCCCCACTTTCAGAGGTGACAGTTGGGCACCTGACCGCAATGGACCCGACCGTGAAAAGGAACGAGAACGTGATCATGACGGTCCCATTGGTATGGATCCTGATGGTATCATTGAGGTATAAACTAATAACTATAAAATATAAAATAATAAGAAAAATTGATCGATTTCGTTTTTTTTTTCATTTTCAGAGTAACTGGGACGAAATTATCGACAATTTCGATGACATGAACTTGAAAGAACCCCTATTACGGGGAATTTATGCCTATGGTTTTGAAAAGCCTTCTGCTATTCAGCAACGGGCTATCATTCCGTGTATTAAAGGTAAAACTATAAAAAAAAAGTACATAAAAGTACCAGACTGTAAGGTAACACGTGACTGAATTAATGTGCCTGCGTATAATGGGATCGGCAGGAAATCATTAGCGTGGTCAACATGTTCGTTGTATTTTAGCAACTTTTTTGTGGATTTTAGTGTAAAATATTAAGGATGAAAGTATTTTATGGCTTCCTAAAAGCGCCTGGTTATTGTAAACGTAAATTTCTAGGTCGTCAAACGGAAGTAGAGAAATGTGGGCTTTTCTGTGGGTGAGGTGAAAATTTATTGATTTTTGGCTCAATCAGATTCGCTACATATGAAAAAAAATTTTGAAAAATTGAAAATTTTAGTGATTTTTGCTAATTTTGTGATTTTTTTATTTTAGGGTTAGACGTGATAGCCCAGGCTCAATCGGGAACTGGTAAGACGGCCACGTTCTCTATATCAATACTTCAGCAGATTGATACTGCACTCCGAGAATGTCAGGCATTAATTCTTGCCCCGACACGAGAATTAGCGCAACAGGTTAGGATTTATTAAATTAACACGAAAAACGCATCATCTAATAATCGGTAATCGGTTTTTTCGATTACTGATAGCGCTCGATGCGAAATCAAACCGTTTTCTCTTTTACCTGCGTTAAATTTAACGTTTTTTGCGATAAAAGAGTCGACGAATATTTATTTTTGGTATTTTAGTGGGTCTAGTGATTGATTTTTGTTTTTTTTGTATTTAGATTCAAAAAGTTGTTATAGCTTTAGGCGATTACATGAATGCACAGTGCCATGCGTGCATTGGTGGCACCAACGTGCGCGAAGACATGAGAAAACTCGAGATGGGCGTTCATGTTGTGGTCGGCACTCCTGGACGTGTTTATGATATGATAAACCGAAGGGCGTTAAGTAAGATTTTTTAAATTTTTAAAAAAATATTAGAAGAAACCCTTTTCACAAAAGCACCGTGTCGTAGTTGGTGCATCGAGTTGGCTGTTGTTTTTCGTAAATGACGTCATCTCGGTGCACCGATGAGGACGGTATCGGGAGATTAACGAGAAGGAAGATTAAATAATCGGGTTCGGCTAATGCGGCGGACAGGACCTCTTTTTTAATGTTCGATTGGTCGCCGCAGCTGACCCGACACATTTTTTAAAATTTTTTGATTTTATTTTGAGAAAAATTTAAAATTAAAAAAAAATTTTCAATTTAGGAACAACAAATATCAAGATTTTTGTTTTGGACGAAGCAGACGAAATGCTTTCCAGAGGTTTTAAAGATCAGATTTATGACGTGTTTAGGAATTTAAATTCAAATATTCAGGTAATTATTTGTTCGATTTATCTTCTTTATGAGCGTCTGGTAGTTGAATTTGATTACCGGGCTGTCGCAAAGGAAGTAAAGTAATTTTGCGTGTCTATGGTGAGACTTAATCTTTGTGGTTTATGTCACAATCCGACATGCAACAATTTAATTTAAAAAAAAATTGTTTTGGGGATTTAAATTTTTTGTTTTTTAGGTAATTCTTTTGTCGGCTACTATGCCGGCCGATGTGCTCGAAGTGACGAAACGGTTTATGCGCAACCCAATTCGAATTTTAGTAAAAAAGGAAGAACTCACTTTGGAGGGTATTAAACAATTTTATGTTGGAGTTGAAAGAGAGGTAATAATGATTTTTTTGTGAAATTGAATTAAATTATTAATTTTTTTGAATTATTTTTGAAGGAGTGGAAATTGGACACATTATGCGACTTATACGAAACGCTTACTATCACCCAAGCGGTGATATTTTGCAACACGAGGCGGAAAGTGGATTGGTTAACGGAGAAGATGAATCAGAGGGAATTCACTGTTTCGGCCATGGTACGAAAAAAAAATTTTTTTTCTGGAAAAAATTTTAATTAATTATTTTTTCTTTTACATAGCATGGTGATATGGATCAAAAAGAACGTGACGTAATCATGCGGGAGTTCCGATCAGGCTCTAGTCGTGTCCTGATTACAACAGATCTGTTGGCACGCGGGATTGACGTGCAACAAGTGTCTCTTGTCATCAATTACGATTTGCCTACAAATCGCGAGAATTATATTCACAGGTAAAATTTAAAAAAAAATTTTTTTTTTTTGAAAAATGTATTAATTATAATTTAATTTTTTAGAATCGGCCGTGGTGGTCGTTTTGGCCGAAAAGGCGTGGCTATAAATTTTGTGATTGAAGAGGATAAGCGCACATTGAAGGATATTGAACAGTTTTATAATACGCAGATTGAGGAGATGCCTATGAATGTTGCAGATCTAATCTAGAGGATTAGCGTTGTTTCCGTCGTCGTCGCGTTCCCCTCCGTTGAATTGGCTGCTCTCTTACTCAGCGAATTTTTTTGAGTGAGCGAGCCCGTGCGTGCTGCATCTAAACTTCTTAAACTATTTATTCCCCGTCTGCTGAGACGAGGTTCCATGAACTGTATTTCATGTGTCTTTGATTATTATCTGCTGGCAAATTATCAATAATAGTTACATAAACCAGAAGAATTGTAATTTTTAATTAATTTTTTGATTGTTTTCTTATTTTGCAGGGGATTTAAATAATTTTTTGGAAGAAAAAAAATTTCCGGAAAAATTAAAGAATTTTTTTTTTTGGAGATTTTTTCTTTTTCGTGGGTTTGGGCAAAATTCTATATTGCATTAGTGCAATATTGTAACATATTGTAGTTTGTGTGCTGAGATATTCACTAGGGAGGGGAGTGAACATTTTCTTAAATTTTTTTTTTGTCAATTTATTTAGTGGGAATACAAAGTAGAATAAAAATAATTGTAATAATTATATTATCCAGTGATAATTTTCTAATTGTCTAAATTTACAAAAGTTCATTTTTGACTGGGTTTTTAAGGAAATTTGTTTTTCTTTGTTTTTTCAATCCCATACTTAGCTGTAGTGACATTTATTTGTAGTTAAGGGCGAATTATAATCCATTACTCCAATTAACCCTTCCCTTTATCTATGTAAAGAGTTTCTCGTATACTTGCGCATTTGATTTAAATTAATTTTCTCAAAATTATGCAGTATTTTATAATTTGTTTAGGTTTTTCAGAGGGATGTAAAGATCGCAAAGTGCTCTATTCTCACACAAACGCACTTTGTAATAAGTTGAACACTATAGTAATAAATTTCACAATAAAGGTGCTTTTTTGGTCTTTCGTGTCTCTAATTTCTCAAATAACCGAAAAAATTAAATTTGTCGTCGACGCGAGATGGGAGAACGAGAGTACCCATGATTCAGTTCGATTTTCAACCAATCACACTACTTGTTTTGGCGACGGCAAGCGCGGTGATTTTGCGTTGAATTTTGTACTTGGTAGTGAAATAACATGGAAGCTTTTGCTGATGAGTCGTCGTTAATTAAGATAGTACAAGAGTTTGAAAATGGATTTTCGGGTGAGCAACGTGTTACAGCGCAGGTAAAGTGGTTTTATAGAGTTTTTATTCAAATGAATTAATTTAGTTGTTTTGAATTTTGAAGGTTTTGACTGTCGAACGGTATTTGGTTGATCCCAGTAATGTGAATTTGACTACATGGGGTCCTGTGATTCGTAATTATCTGTACGATGTTACGATAACAGACGGAACGAGTTCTATTAAGACGTTATTGAGTTCGTTTTATGACGATTTAGTGCAAACGAATAAAGTATATATTTTTTTTGATATATTTTTTTTGATTTTCATTTGTATTAATAATTTTAACATCAGCTGAAACGGTTTTCAATTTGGTCGATGGTTCTTCAAGAAGAATTCATCAACGATAAGCCAATACTTGTAATAAACGAACTTACACTGGAATCTCCTATTGCAAGGCCGATTGGTACGTAATTAGTAAAATGTATATTTTTTTCATATATTTATTTCTTTTGTAATTTTAGGTGACATCAAATATTATCTCGGATCAGAAAAAAAAGATTCACCCGCCGGTTTAGAATCAATTGCGTTTCCTCTCACCGGTACGAGACGTTATTTTTTAAATGTTTGGAACGACGCTATTGTCGAGTGGCCTTTAGATACTCCTGAGGGTAAAAAATGGATTTTAATGAATTGAATTAAAATTGAATTTTTAAATTTTTTTTTAGATGATCCTTGGTACATTCCTCCGAATAATTTTTCCGCAACGGTAGCGAATTTACTTAAAAAATCAGATGCGCTTAATTTATTAGAAATTGAACGTTCTGGTGGCAAACAACGCTTTTCCTTACCGTTACTTGTTCGGTAAATTAATTTGTTAACGATTAAATTACTGTTAATCGATTTTTGAGTGTTTTTTAAAAAATTTACAGCGTCATAAGTGCGGGAAAATTAACTCATTTGAGCAAAATTAAGGACAAAACACCGAATTCCTTTAGGGTATTTGAATAATTTATGTTTACATTGAATTTTCTTAATTTTTTAAAATTATTTTTTTTTAGGGAAGTTATGTAGTGACTGACGGAACAGCTTTGAGTCACATGAGTGTTTGGGATTCAGTTGCAGCTGAGGTTTATACAAAGTTAGTGATTTAATATCGATAAATTTGTGATTTATTTATTTATTTATTTTTTATTTTTAGGATTCAGATAAATTCGGTTTTATTAATTGTTAATTATTATATCGATAAATACAAAGGAAAAGCGAATCAAAAATTTGCTAACGTTCATAAAAAAGTTGGCGATAAGTTAGGTGGAATGTCGGCTGAAATTAAAGTGAATGCGAAGAGAGATTATGGGGGGAAGAAAAGTGGACACAGTTTGTACGTATTTCAACCAGGAGATGAAAATCTTTTACCCGACTTACCGTTAGCGGGATTCATGTTTTTCGAGTCGTTTGATAAGTAGGTTTAAATTGAATGTAAAATATGAAAATTAATTAATTTATGGTTTTTAATTTGTGAATAGGATTCCAGAAGGATGCTCGATTTTCGATATTACTGGTGTCGTTGTTTCGTTAAGTCGATACGAACGAATTCCACGTTATGGTCAGATTTGATTTTATTTTAATTTTTTTTTTTAATTTTTTTTTTTTAATTTTTTTTTTAAAAAATAGAACCGGATTACGAATACATGAAGGGAGTTTGGGTTGTGCGTTGGATCGAAGTCGTCCATTGGCCAAACGAACCTCCGCTTCGACTTCAGGTTTTTGTTAACGGACAAATGGACACTCATCACGAATTGCGAGTTGGTTATCGCGTGCTTATCTGTAACATGAGATTAATGGTTGAAAATGAATCTAATAATCGTTATTTTACGTCTACTAACGAAACTCAGGTTTGTGGTTCAAAATTATTAAATTATTTGATAAATTTTGATTTATTTTGATTAATTTCTTTAGATTGTTCTTCTAAATGAAGAAAACTTGGATAAATTTTGCGTTTTTGCAGAAATACAAAGTATCTACGATGTTTCCGACGAAACTATTGAGCAGTACGTTGTAAAAGGAAATGGTGTTGGTGGAATTTATCCGTTTTCGTTGATACCGAAAATTGAAAGCGACTTAAAGGAACCGTATTACAAGAGAGTATGTTTTATGAATTCTTTAGTAAATTACATTATAATTTATATAATTTTTAGGTCGATTTAGATATTTTATGGTTTCAAATTAAAATCACGTGGTTCTGGATGTCAAAGAGATTAGTAATTCAAGGAGAAATCGCAGAAATTACGTTTATTAATGTCGATATGTAAGTTACATTTAAATTTGAAAAAAAATTCAGTTTTTTATACTTTATTTAAAAAATTTTCGATTATAGGGAGGAAATGAATACCAAAGTAAGGAATTTTAATTTTTTTTTAATAATTAAAAATCTCTAAATTAAAAAAAATTTCTAAATAGTCTTTAAGGATTTACAAGAACGAAGAAATAGATTTGGATTCATTGATGTCCATCCCATTTTTAGAGAAACCACATCGAAATACATTTGCACAAACATACAGCGCAAACATGTCGAGGCCTTATCAGTTTCCAATAACGTCGTTCTTAACAACAATATCGAATTACAAAGAAGAAATTATATCAAATGATAAAGAAGAAACAGGTAATTATTTTTTAAAAATAATTTTAGTAACAACTAAATTTGAATTTCTTTTTTTTAAAAGCTGATTTTGTTTGCGACGGTTATTACGAAGTCATCATTGCCGACAAAGAACACGCATTAAAATGTTTTTTCCTGCCAAAACCAGCGCGACGACCATTTCCATCCTTAAGACAAATGTTGATTCAAGATTTCACACCGATGGAACAAGAAAATTTAGACAGAATTACGTACACGTAAGGAAAAATGAAAAGTGTGATTTTTAGCGATACAAAAAACTTAGAAATTATTTTATCATTTTGTAGCGAAGAGGAAGTAAATATGTGTTTAGAAACCGCTCATGAAATCACGCAAGATGGAAAAACACTGACTTTTGTTATCGAATTGTTCAAACATTCGTACAACGAGTGCGAAGCCATTTTGCAGCGTACGTTCATCCCTTACGAAGAAACGACAGTAAGTGTTGAAAGCGAAGCGCAAATGCCGTCTGTTGAAAGTGAAATACAAAATGTTGTTGAAAACGAAGGGGTTGTTGAGACTGAAATGCTAAATGTCGTTGAAGGTGAAATGCAAATGGTGGTCGAGTGAAAATTTATGAACAAATTTATTTTTATAAAATGTATGGAATTTGGATTATTTAATTAGGTGAGATATTGATTATTTTGATTTTTTTTGTACAGTAATAAAAGAAAATTTACATTTGATTTGTGTGTGATAAGTGAAAGGAAGTGGAAAGTTGGGAGTGGAGTTTCTACGAATTTGTTTATTTATGAATAAGTTAAAATTGGATTTCTGAAATATTACATCTAAAAATTTGGTTTTTTAAAGATAATTATTGGATTTTGAATGCGATTATAAGAAATGACAAAATCACGAATATAGACTGTTGATGAACGGTCGACGAGTCTTTTAGAGTTTTGTAATAATTTGTTGCTTTTCCCGACAAATCAAATGCTTTTTCAGAAAGTAACATTTTTGTAGGCTCTGTCGGTAAGATTGGATTGCCATTTTCTAAAGTAAAATTTTACTTTTTAGTGAACGTTTACACGGAAATTTCATTTTACTCACGTGATATTTTACCCCAGAAGTAAATTTGATAATAGTCAACGCCTTCGTTTCTTAGTGATGGTGGAAATGTTTTAAGTAATTGGCACCTGAGCCCAACTTCTGTCGAGTTCGCACCTTGCAACTAAACACAACTAAAACATTAAACAAATATAAACCTAAAATAATATAAAACACCTTTAAACCCAATTTTTGTTCCTGGGGACTGTTTATTTGCTGTATATTCATTATCCAATAGTGAAAACTCATTACTTTTCCATCTTCGGTTTTCTTACATCCCATTATTTGAGTGTCCGACTAAAAATAGGGTAATAATAACAATTTTCTTCTTATGTAATAATTAAATGACACAAACGTACAAAGTTCACTTTGTCGTGCGTAAAACCAACCGCAACATAGTCCACTTTTTCAGCTGTACTCAAAAACATAACTAATTTACGATTAATTAAAGGCGAGTAAAGCAAACTGAATGAACATTGTTCGTTTGTGCATTGAGGAGTGTCAGTATCACGATTAAATCGAAAACAATTAACGTTTTGACCACAGGTTGCATATATTCCAGGTAAAGGACCTGGAATGAAATTTTTATTTTTATTTTTTTGGAAAAAAATTTTTTTTTGGAACATTATACCAACTGATGACGACTTGTAGTAGTTTCGTATTGTAGTTAATTGAATCATTTCGTTTGAGAACATCCACTCACCGTCAGGTTCGTTTTCAAGTAAAATATTTGGAATTCCATCTAACGCAATCAAAAAAAAATTTAGAAATTAATTTTATATTTGAATTCTTTGCGCTTACCTACAACACCTCCCCATAAATATATTTGGAAATAAGAAAACGTCCGACTTAAATCTTTAATTCCTTGATTCCAAGGCGTAAGAACTCTCTCGACCAGACATTCAGTACCTTTTTTAATATTTTTATGTAAAAGCTAAATAAACATTCAAGGGTTAATAATTTAATTGAAATCATAAACCGCCATTTTGTCACCTTTGCTTGAGTTTGATTGTACGGAATTTCTTCCAAATTAAATCCAGGACCAGCCCATGAAAATATTTTCAACTTGACGTGATCATTTTCTTGAACACACGATATTATTTCTGAATTTTTCTATACAAGGATTTTAAACACAATCAAAAAATTGAATTTTAATTTCTTTTGAATTTACCATTGTGATATCACTTGTAAATCCGATTGCTACAAACTGTGCATCGACTGCACGTAAGAAAAAATCAACTTTTGTCTCGTCTGGAGGTTTGTATACCAATAAATATGAATCGTTTATGTAACTATAGTCGTTTGCATCTCTTACGAAACGCACACAACTGAAACTTGAGGCACATTCGCGCGTATTTGGTGCTAAATTAATAAAATTAATACTTTGAGAAGTAAAATGATAGATTAATAACTTACGAATTTGCAATTGCACAGCTGTTTGTCGTTTTTGCAAATTTCTAAAATGATTGAGTTAAAGGAAAACTGTAAAGGATTTGGGGATGTATACATACCTCGCGTTGTTTTCGTAACAAGAATAAATGCAGAGGAGAGAGAATAGAACTAGTAGTTGTTGCTCCATTGTAAAATATAATAAATAATTCGATGCAGTGCAGATATGAAAATGTCACAAAGATAGGCATGTTTGTTTTTGATTAAATTAATAAATTAATGCAAAAAGTCTTATCAAGATTTGATAAATAAATTCAAGGGTCTTTAAGTGATCGTTTATGATTGATTTTTATAAAATTTATAGAAATTGAATTATTTTAGTTTGGTGAAATGTTAATTACTTTGATATTTTTGTAATAAAACAAAATTGACGTTTGATTTTTTTGTGATAACGCAGAGGAAATGGAAAGTTGGGAGAGGCGTTTCTACGAATTTGAGTTTATTTACTAATGTTTTGAAATTGTATTTTTTAAAAATTACATCAAAAAAGGGTTAATAGTAAAGGCAGTAATGAAAAATTTGTTTTTTTTTTGTGACAGTTATTTGATTTCGTATACGATTATGAAAAAAGATAAAATTACAATTATAGATTGTTGATGAATGGTCCACGAGTCGTTTGCTTTTATAGTTTCGTAATAATTTGTCGAACTTCCCGACAAATCAAATTTGTTTTTAGAAGTTAACATTTTTGATGGCTTTGTCGTTAAAATTGGGTCTCCATTTTCTGTTTTAAAAAAAAATTTAAAAAAATCAACTTTTTAGTAAATGTTTAAACTGAAATTTCATTTTACTCACGTGATATTTTACCCCAGAAGTAAATTTGATAAAGATTAGCGCTTTCATCTTTCTGTGATGGTGGAATTGTTTTAAGTAGTTGGCACCACAGCCCAACACCTATCGATTGGCCATCTTGCAACTAAAAAAAAAAAAAAAATAAATCAAACAAATATAAGCCTAAAGTAATACAAAATACCTTTAAACCCGATTTTTGTTCCTGGGGACTGTTTATCTGCTGTATATTCGTTATCCAATAGTGAAAACTCACTATTTTTCCATCTTTGGTTCTCTTGCATCCCATTATTTGAGTATCCAACTAAAAAAAAAGTAATAATAACAATTTTCTTCTTATGTAATAATAAAATGACACAAAACGTACAAAGTTCACTTTGTCGTGCGTAAAACCAACCGCTACGTAATCCGCTTCTTCAGCTGTGCTCAAAAACATGATTAATTTACGATTGCTTAAAGGTGGATAGAGCAAACTGAATGAACATTGTTGGTATGTGCATTGGGGAGTGTCAACATCGTGGTTAAATCGAATACAAGTCACGTGTAGACCACAAATTGAATACATTTCAGGCTGAGGAGCTGAAATTTAAATTTAAAAATTTTTTTTTTTGAAAATAATTTTAAAAAAAAAAATATTATACCAACTGAAAAACTCTGGCGATTGTTTAGGAATGTAGTTAATTGAAACTTCTCATCTGAAAACATCCAGTCAGTGTCAGGTTCCTTTTCAATTAAAATATTTGGAATTCCACCTTAAAAACGAAAAAAAAAAATTAAAATTCAATTTGAATTTCTCACATTCGTTCTTACCTAAAACATTTCCCCATAAATATATTTGGAAATAAGAAAACATCCGACTTAAGTCTTTAACTCCTTGATTCCAAGGCATAAGAGCTCTCTCGACCAGACATTGAGTACCGTTTTCAGTATTCTCATATAAAATCTAAACAAACGTCAATAAACTGAATTGAAATAACAAACCACCATTTTATCACCTTAGCTTGAGTTTGCGTATACGGAATTTCTTCCAAATTAAAACCAGGACCAGTCCACGAAAATATTTTCAACTTTACGTGATTATTTTCTCTAATACATGATATTATTTCCGAATTTCTCTATGAAACAATTTTCAATTAAAAAAAAAAAAAAATTTAATTTTAATTTTTTTTTTGAATTTACCTTTGATCTATCACTCGTAAATCCAATCGCAACAAACTGTGCATCAACCGCACTCATAAAAAAATCAACCGTCGTCTCGGATGGAGGTTTGTACACCAGTAAATACGAGCAGTTTATATAATTACAGTCGTCTGCAGCTTTCATATAACGCACACAACTGAAACTTTTGCCACATTCGTGTGGATTTGGCGCTAAATTAAATAAAATCAACATTCCAAGAAATAAAATCGATTTTTTAGTAACCTACGAATTTGTAATTGCACACTTGTTTGTCGTTTTTGCAAATTTCTAAAATGATTGAGTTAAGAAAAAGTATTAATATATTTGTGTACTACAAACCTCGCGTTGTTTTCATAACAAGAATAAATGCAGAAGAGAGAGAAAAGAAGGAGTAGTTGTTTCTCCATTGCAAAATGTAATAAATAAAGAAATTATAGAAATGTAATTCGAAGCAGTGCAAAAAACAGGATGTTGCAAAGGTAGGTGTGTTTGTGTTTTATTAAATTAAAAACAATAAATAAGTTTTATTGTGTGTCCACACATTTATAATTAAATAATTTACTTTAACGAATTGCTGAGGGACCTGGAATTTTATTAGCTGTAATAGCATAATGGGAAGAATAAATTTCCGGGTTTAATTACAATTTGATGCGTGAAGAGAACGAAATTAAAAATTGAACGAAAATATAACGATCATTATTCTGTGAAAGCAGACCCACCAAATTTATTAGAATTACCTTTGTATACCCAAACCTTAGTGTACACAAAACTGTGACCTTTAGAAAATAAATAAAGAAAATTCAATTCGTGATAAATTTATTTATTCGATCAAAATACACAACGTAACAACGAAATAAAAAGGACATGGATCAACAGATTACAAAATAAATCTATTTTTGTGCCATATTCCCCTGATCCCCATTTCCCGTTCTAAAATTTCTCCATCTATGACATGACGTAATAAAATCTCGTAGTCTCAAGAGCCGAATCACATTTCATGACGTCTAACCGGATAATGCGGGTTTCATCCGGGGCTTTTCGATTCGACAGTGCATCGGCCACGCATACCGTTGTGACCAAATCTGGTTTTTTTGTGCCCCTACAACGGTCAAACTTTCGACTTTATTTCAAAATGGGCTCGCAACAATTCTGCCTTCGATGGAACAACCATCAATCGAACTTAGTCAACGTTTTCGAGGAACTTTTGACGGACGAAACGCTGGTAGACGTAACGCTAGCTTGCGAGGGACATCTTGTCAGGGCTCACAAGGTTGTTTTGTCCGCCTGCAGCCCGTATTTCAAGGAAATTTTCGTGCAAAACCCATGCAAACACCCCATCGTGATCCTGAAGGACATAAATTTCGCAGAAATGCGAGCAATCATCGAATTCATGTACAAAGGTGAAGTGAATATATCGCACGAACAACTTCCGGCCTTTCTCAAAACGGCTGAGACGCTCAAAGTTAAAGGTCTGGCCGAGGTCAGGAACGAACAAAAATCAGCTCATCAGCCGGAAGATAACCCAGAAATAGTCGAAGATGCAGAAACGAACAACAGTAATCCCAGTACCAGCGTTAGCAACACACCAGCCGTGCGGAACCCTCCGGAAATAGTTCATCATCCACCACCGGAACGAAATTCGCCTTCGCCAAAACGGAAGAGAAGAAATGGCCGAAATGCCAGCGAGTCGAGTTCGAGCGAGGGCGCGAAAAATAATGAGAAATCCAGCGAGGATTTGGAGATTTTGCCCGAAATCATTAAAGTTGAAGAGGAAGAAAGGAGTTGCGAGAGGGATGACGTCATGAGGGTGGAGGAAATCGCTAGAGGGGTCCTGGCGCTCCGTGATGCCGCTCAAAGTTCGAGCGGGGCCAATCAAGAGGTAATTTTTTTTTACTTTAAAAAAAAAATTTTTTTTTGAATTTTTGAAAATTTTTTTTAGGATTCGTCGAATAGTTTTATTCAAGTCGACCCAGCTGACATGCCGTCCTTTGTAACTGATCAATCGTGGGACGATCAGTCGAATAGCGGGAATCATCTACAACCAGCGCCCAGTGTATCAGGAATTCAATCGATCCCTCAAGGTAATATTCAATTTTTTTTTTTTTTTAAATTTCCGTGACCATTTTATGAGGTTTGTGGTAAAGTGTTGGATAATATTTCTCGAGGAAATCGTTCATATCTGCACTGGTTTTGGTTGCAAAAGCCATTTTGATAGATTTAGTCGATCTTTTGGTATTTTAACAAAATCGAATAACAGCAAGAACGAAAAACGAAGAAAGAAGCGAAGAGAAGATTTTTATAAATTCAGGTAAATTTTATTTACATTTTTGTAATTTAATCAAAATTTTAAAAAAATTTCCTTAAATTACAAAAAAAAAAATATTTTTTTAAAAAAAAATTTCTAATTTTTAATTTTTTTCCAGAAATTTGAAACAATTTAAAGAAAAAAAAACAAGATTTTTCTCAGAAGTGGAACATTTGAAGAAAAATTTATAATTTATTTATAGAAATAAAAATATTCAAACTGCTGCCTCCATTTTGTACTGTTTCGTATGCGTGTAATGGGCAGTTGATGCATGAATTATTAGAAAGTGTTTTGTAAACAAGGAAAAATTATTGATTTAATTTTGGAATTTAAGGTGGCGAGATTTTGCCGTCAGTTCCACACTGGAATTATTCAATGTCGGAAATGGCTTGTGCAGTCCAGTCAGTTGTTGAAGGAAAGATGTCAGTTCGTAGTGCGTCTAGCCGATATAATGTACCTAAAACAACACTCCACCGACGGGTCGTGCAATTCAAAATGTCAACACAATGGAATAATAACATGCGCTAGACAACTTTTGTAATTTTATGTGACTTTTGTGTCAATTTCGATGTAATTACAAAGGGATTTGATATGCAAAACGTGAATCCAACGTTCTAAAGTTGAATTTCTAAAATTTAAGGTTCTGAGCCGGCAACGGAGGATATTCGACCTGTTAGGACTAACGTTTATACAATAACTGACATGGAAAATGCAGTTCGTAGTGTTCTACAAGGAATTATGACAGTACGAAAAGCATGCATCTTTTTTAACATACCTAAAACGACTTTGTATAAAAGACTGTCTAGATACAGACCAGAGCCTCACAAAAGAGCATTTAATGCTAACTTATAATTTAATTTTAAAATTTAAAAAAATTTATTTTATTTTTTGTAGTTATTGCATTGTAATAAAAAATCTAATATTCAATGTGTTGTTGTAAAAATGTATTTATTGTTAAAGATATAAATTATTATTAAAAAAATGAAAAAATAGAATTTTGATCTAACTCTGAATCAAATTTTGGAATTTTAAGGTGACCATCGAGAAGAGACACGGCATCGCCATTATACAATGCACGAATTGGATTGTGCAGTGAATAGTGTTCTTGCAGGATTGATGTCAGTACGAACTGCATGCAACCAATTTAAAATACCTAAAACGACTATGTATGATCGACTGGCTAAATATAAATGGTCATCGAGGAGTAAAATGATAAGAACTAGTCAACCAAAAAGCTGAAAAATTTAAAGAAAATGAATTTTTCTGTTTTTTATAATTTTTCTTGATTTTTTTTGCCCAAAAATTGTGTATATCTTTAAACCCACATTTGTTATGTGTTTATATATGGGTCTGAGATTATAATTTTTCACATTTGTAGTTGCTTTTTTATATTTTTGAAATATATATAAAAATATATATAATAAATTAAATAAATAGTGCTGGATTACTTGAAGCGTGATTTTTTAGAGAGAAATTGTTTTCAATATAATTTTTACTGATTTAGGTAACGGACCAGTCAAACGTACATACACAATGCAAGATGTAGAGGAAGCCATATCTTGCGTTATGAACGGCACTAAAAAAACTACTGCTGCACGTACTTTTGGTATACCCAAGACAACTTTTCGACGATATTTCGCCCTAGCTATGCGCTCGTATTCAGGAAATCAATGATTTGCTTCGGATTTTGAGATTTATTTAATAAAATTTGGATCGAATTGTTACGCGGGGTTCACAAGTGTGTTCGCACTTGAAGTAGAAGTTGCAGTAATGTAAAAGTAAGAGAGGTATTGCTTTAGGTCGCAAGTGGCTACTAAGAAAGATGAATTGTGGGTAATAAGACTGCTCGAATTGGAATGTTGGATCAACCGGAACGCAGATGCACCAACTGCACCCCATCCTCCTCATCCAGTCAGTTCACGTCCTGATTTTTGTGGGATTTAGCATACCACCAACAATAATATTAACTGGAACGCTTTTGAAGAATTTGTGTAACAACCGGAACGATGTTCCGGTGCGTTCCGGTCCAATTCGAGCACCGAATACGCACAAAAACAAAGTTAGAAGTTGCAGTAAGCGAACGTTTTGTGGACGACCGATCAAATCATTCATCGATTATCACTAAGTAGAGTATGTCAACTTCTTTCAAAATGGCTGACGAATTCACCTCACTTTCTTTACTTCACTTCCACTTCAAGTGTGAACACAAGCATGAACTCTGCTTTTGGATTTTGTAAAATGATGATGTTTATGTCAAGTTTTTTATGTTAGTTTGTTACATTATTCAATTTAATTATGAATTAATTTAAAATTTAGGTATAATGGTGCAAGGCAGACCGGTTGTCCGAGGTTATAAAGAATACAGAAAAGAAGACTTGCTGTCTGCAATCAAGTCTGTGCTTGATGGGACTATGAAAATACAAGTCGCAGCTGACACTTATAATATACCCAGAACTACTTTGGCCAGATATGTTAATAAAGAGGTTTCTAATAGTCAGATTGTGATGCACAAAAGTTGGCATGCATTTTAGAATTTAGGGTTTGGTTTTATTTGTATTATTTGTAATTGTATTGTGGATTTTTTTACGCTTAATAAAACTTTATTAACTAATTCGTAAATTTGTAAATTTGTGAACAAAAACAAGATAATTTTTAAGTTTTTTGAATTTTTTTGAATTTTTGCAAATTTATTTGAGGTTATTGATGAGATTTTGTTGTGTTTAGGTACGTTGGATTACGGTATAGGTCGAAGTAGATATAAAGAGTACAGTCCTGACATGTTACGAATAGCAGCCGAAAAGGTTTTGCAAGGAACTACAAGTGTAAGGGCAGCGGCTATATATTTTGGTGTTCCAACTAGTACTTTGAGGAGATATGTGGTTAAGAGAAATAAAAAATTAATGTAAAATATAAAATATTTAGTAAATAAAAGTTTTTTTCTGTTTTTTGAATTTTTTTGTTGTTTTCATTGGAATTTGAGTTAATTTGACGATTTAATGCAAACAAATTGTGTTCACATAAACTAGTGATAAATATTCACTTTTTTCGTAGGTCGTGGAAAGAAGTACCAGTACGATATAACTCGGTGTAGATATAGAGAATACGACTCTGATATATTCCGAATGGCAATTGATAGTGTGTTAAGTGGGAAGATGAGCGGAAGAAAGGCTGCTCATCATTTCGGACTTCCAATTAGTACGCTTAATAGATACGTTGCGGTTGAAAAAGAGAAATTGTTGCTGAGTAAAATGAAACATTGTAATAAGTGATTGTATTTATTATGTTTTTCATGAATTAAAGGTGTTTTTCGTTATTTACTGTTTGGTTTTATTAATTACACACTTTCAGTGAGCATTTTTTAATAACCATCGAGAATTGCTGTCACAACAAAACTCCCTTGGAGTGTCTCATAAATAAATAAATTGTTTTATTTAGGTAAGAAATGTACAATAAAATTTTTTAAATTTTGTTGTTTATAAATGTTTTTTGATTTTTTGTATTTTGATGTTAATGTATTTTTCTATTTTTCTAAATTCTAGATCTAGGAAAATCCATCGATGGATTTTTACAGTCACGTCGACCGAGGAAATTAAGAAATTATCCGCAAGAAAATTTAAACTTTGCATTGGAAAACGTTTTAGAACGTCGGATGAGTATCACACAAGCAGTGATGGAGTTTGGGATCCCAGAAACGACCTTAAGAAGGCATTTACAGCTGAAGAAAACCAAAACTGTAGAGTGAAACGTGTATGATTTTTTTGAATAAATTATTTCCCGGTTCTTGTTTTTATTTATTTTTGTTTTTCCTTGAATTTTATTTATTTTGCACGTTTATTTGCACACTTTAGTTTCTAAATTTTAAAGTATTTTATTTCTATTTAATGACTTAATTTAAATTTAGGTGTTCAACACCTAGAGACATCTGCTGAAAACCGGATGCCATCCTTTCAAAATCGACAGTACAGAGGGTACAGTAAAGAAGATTTGACACATGCAATGCAAATCATTCTTCGCGACAAAATTCCTATAAGACTCGTATCGCAAAAATTCAATATCCCAGAACGAACTTTGTTCAGACACACCGCTCGATTCAGAGTTCAGAAATACCACAGACTTAATTGACGTTTATTAAATCACACGTTATTGTAATTTACTGTTAAATTTCACGTTTTCTTCAATTAAATTTAACATTATGACTATTTTTCTATGTATTTCGTGTTATTAAATTGATTTTGAAAGCTTTTTTTTAAATATTTCTATTTATTTTCCTATTTATACAATTTATACAATGGAGAGATTTAGGAGAGCCAAACTTGTAACTTGTAACTTGTAAAATTCCACGTTAACTACACGTTTAACTTGTAGTTAACATGGAATTTCACAAGTTACAAGGCTCTCCTAAATCTCTCTAATAATACACAAATGTCGACAAAATATACATTTTTTAATCCTCAATTTGTCGAATATTGTGACCATTTTCCCTACTGTTTCAGACCCGGTTGAATTATCAAATATGGACGTATATCAAGGAAACTATACAACAGTTCCTCATCACTTGTCGAAAGGACCATTTCTTTGCCATGAATGCGGAAGCTGGATTAATATGTACTGCAATTTTTTACGACATCAACGATTACACATAACAAGCGAACAGTTATTTAAATGTCATTTGTGTCCTTCGAAATATAACCGCAAAGATAATTTACAACAACATTTGCGAATTCGACATGGCATGAAATCGGGTAAACCGATTAAAGAATAAAGGTATTTGACATTTTGTTAAAAACTCACAGTTTTGTTTGTATTTTGTGTCGTAGTTAGGAAAATATTATCTAACTGTATTTCGCGAAATAAATTATGAAAGAAAACAAACATTTGTTTGATTTATCAAATTAATATTCGAGAAATTTAATTTTTTGTTTGTTTTGAAAGTAATGGTTTAATCTTGTTTTAGGTACTCGTCGAAATGATCCGACGAAGAAATACAGAAGATACAGGTTGCACGATTCAGACATCTTACAAATGGCGATTGAAAATGTTTTAAATGGAACGATGAGTAGAAGAAGAGCAGCTCGTTATTTTGGATTGCCTAATAGTACTGTAAATAGATACGTTGCTTATGAAACAAGAAAAGTTGTTAAAGAAAAGTAGTTTGTGTATTTACATTCAGTTTATTTTATTAAAATTAAAGATTTTGTTTATTTACTTGTTTGTTTAATAATTTAACATCACATAATTACATCATTTACATTTAAGACAGTAATTAGAGTTAGATTTAATTTTTTAAATTTAACTTCAATTGAATCAAAGAAGGTTATGTCAAGCATTGCAACGTGTTTTAAATGATGGCATTGGGGTTGCAAGCAGCTGAAATATTTGGAATTCCTGAAGTCATTTTGAGAAGATATATTTTCCAATGCACTTGGGTGTGTAACTTACGAGTGAAAGTTTTAATAAAATTTTTTGAATTTTTGTGGTTTGTTTTATTTTAAATATTTGAATTAATTTTATTTTTTATTTGTTTGTTTTTATATTTATTTAATGTTTGAATTTAAAATTTAGGTGGTGAAGCACTGACGTTTGGACATTGGGAACGAACAGAGAATCTTCGAAATCGACATTACAAAGAGTATTCGAGAAATGATTTAACTGACGCAGTGCAAAGCGTTCTTAATGGTGGATTTACCATAAAAATGGCTTCGCAAAGGTTTAATGTTCCTGCAAGAACTTTGGTTAGATATACTGCACGATTAAAAAGGAAGTTGTAATTGATTTTTGATGTATTTTTCTATGTTATTAAACTACATTTAAATTTCATTTTATTTTTAAGTTTTATTTTATGAAAAATTATTCTTTTTGGAGACAACAACAAGAGTTTTATGTTCAACTCCATGGCAACTCATTTTGGTACCTCAAATCGATATTATTATTTATTTTTTAAAATGTTTATTTTTATTCATTTTTTACAGAATCAGTTGAATTATCGATGCAACAAGATTGTCCAAGTGATCTGTTTAATGGACCTTTTCGTTGCGTCAAATGTGGAATCTGGATTGATACGTACTCTAGTTTTATACAACATCAAGAAGAACACATAGCTGCGAGACAAGTATTTAATTGTCGCTTATGCCCTTCGAAGAAGTATAACCATAAGGATAACTTAACAAGACACTTGAGAATTCGACATGGAATTAAGTCGAATAAAAATTAAATTGAATTTAACTTTGTATTTGTAGTGAGTTGAAATAGTGTTAGAAAATTTAAATGTATAATAATATGGAAAATAAAATTTTTTTTTTGAGTAATTCAAATTTCGCGCCCAATTTCTGCAATTTTGAAACTGCTTAGAACAACGATAAATTTTAATTCAACTGACTGGTATATTATAATTATTTATCATTAAAAAAAATTTTATTTTTTATTCACAAAACTGTTTATTTCAGAACAAGAATTTTCGACGAACTTTCATCAAGAAAACTATCCAGCTATTGCAACTGATGGATCTTTACGTTGCTTCAAATGCGGCGTCTGGAGTAATAGTTACGCTCATTTTGTACAGCATCAAAAATCACACGATACTCCCAAACCACTGTTTAACTGTCACTTATGTTCATCGACATTCACTCGCAAGGATAACTTGGCAAGACACTGTAGGATGCACCATGGCATTAAAACGAAAAAATAACATTGAAATTTAATTTATTTTTCACCAAAATTCAAGTTTGTATTTATTTTAATTGTAGTAACATGTAGAAAATTAATTTGTGTACACAAAAAAAATAAAAACAAACTTCAAATTCAAATTTCGCGCGCAAGATTTTTCTCAAAGCGCTTTGGTGGAGCGCCAAAATAAATTTTCCAACAGCGACTTCTATAGATATTAAACCTATTCAATCGATGGGAGGCGTTTGGTTTGGCGTGTAAGCCTAAACAAGTTAACAGCACACTGAAATTCCAGTTGTAATTATCATTAACACAACGAGAATTGTGTTACACAAACACGAATTTATTGTTCAACACTGAAGTAAGTACAAAACTCATAAACTGTCACGCGCCGATTTTAATAATTTAATTCGTTTTTATTGCAGATGAGTCATCAGTAGAAATCATTTCGAAATATGTTCAATTTGGAGGGAAAAACATGATATTTCGCTCTTATTTTTATATATTTAAATACAACGATGGCCTTAGTTGATACAAAGTTGCGAGAAAATCAAGCACGGTTATGCACACAACAGGTTAGCAATTTAAAACCGCTTAAATAATACGTTGGAAATTTTCTTAATCACGTTTGAGATCAGATTTCAAGCGATAAAAGTTATTTGCACTGCTTGTCATGACGTTTGATTTTGTTTACCAGCATAGACTCAGGCACTTGCAGAGTATTTCAGCGTGTAACATTCAAGCCTGTCAAGATTGCGTTCATCTACACTTTACCATGCACTTAAATGCAACCAGTCCGGGTTAGTTTTGTGAAAAAATTAAAAAGTTTAGTTTTTAATGTTAAATTTTACAATTTTGTGTTTTTTTTTCAGACTTTTACGCTAGTGAAAAATGCAGTGATTTAATCGTGAGTTTGTGCTTTGGTCGTTTTTGATTGTTTTTTGATGATTTTGATAATTCTAGAATCCAAAATGGAGGAATTTTGATGTTTCTCAATTTCCCGAGTTTGTAAACACGTCTCTTTCTTGTGCGTTTCACGCTCTAATTCGCGAATATTGAGAATTTATAAATAATATTGATTTTTATTCAGCTGTTCTCGTGCGCATTTGGTGTCAACACGGATTATGTGATCATATAATAGTAGAATGGGTCGTTAATTTAAGCGGACTACAATATATAGGAGATCAAGTGAGTTAATTTAGTTAAATATTTATAGTTTTGATAAAATACATCGTTTTTTACAGATTGTTAAAAACGATAGGAAATTTAAGCCAAATACTATAGTTTTTCGTATGCATAATTATTATTACACAGATCCGAGTTGCTTACAGGTAAAAATCGAAAATTATAATTTATTATAATTTATTATTATTGATTTTTAATTAGTATTTAAGTCCTTCAAAACCAAGTGAAAAAATCGAACTTTTAAAGAGCGTAGAAGTCGATCGACAACTTGTAAGGATATCGTACAGCGTCAGTACGTTAGAACGGTAAATAAATTGTTTTAAAAGAAAATACGAAATTAAATTGAAATTAACGTAGAATTCACACAATTCAACGCGCGATAAAACAAACGCAAGTGTCTACGTGGAGACTACGAAACCGAATAAACGAAAGGCTTCAAGATGTACAAATTAACGAAGAAAAGGTTTGTTGATAAATTTATTAAATTATTTAATTTTAATTGATTTTACGTTACAGCGCTCTGAAAAGGAACATCTGCGAATGTTTCTCGGCACTCTCCGTTCACAGTTGCAATACGAAAAAATGAAATTAACGAATCAACGCGAGCAGCTTAGTAAATTAATAGGAATCGTTCACGACAGAAGTAAAAAATTGAATTTTTAAATAAAATTTCTAATAAAATTTAAATTTAATAATTCTTTTGCAGGTTACGAGCTAGTCAAATGTCGCGAAGCCTTACGAATCGAAAAAGATAATTATTTTGATACGAAAATAAAAAACGGTCAAAGTAGAGAGTTGTTACTCAAAACCAACGCCGAATTAGCGCTTAGACGGAGACAACTGATTTCCGAATTACCTTATATTTATCCAATAAGCGAGGTAAAACTCGAGGAAGAGTTTTTTTCTTTTATGAATGTTTTAAGTTATTTATTGCACGTTTTGCATGCACTTAACTGTCTAGAATGACTCCATTTACACAATAGAATATGTTAAAGGTGAAACGACTAAACTTTCTTGCTTGTCGCAATCTGAAGAGGTAATTTATCCTCGTAAAAATCCCGTTTTTGTCTTCTATTTTTAATTTTTTAAAGTTTTGTTATTAGATTTTAATTTTTTGATTGTTTTTTTAGGTCCACAATAAAGGATTTACGATATGTAGGGTTCATTTACCGAATTCGGAAGATTTTGTTGGTGCGTTTTGATAGAAAATAAAATTTTTTTGTGTGTTTACAATATTTGTTTGTGTTTTGAAATTTAGGTCATGACGAAACAAAGATAGCAGCAGCTTTGGGTTACGTAACTCACCTGGCAACAATGATAGCTCAATTTTTAGATACGCCGTTGCGGTATTCAGTGCGGCATGTCGGGTCCAGATCGACGATTTGCGATCACATTGTTGATAAAATTCCAGATAAAGAGCGACAGTAAGATAAAATAATAATAACTTTATTTCAAAATTAAAAAAAAATACAAAATTCCAGATTTCCGTTATATTCGAAAGGAAAAAACAAAATTCAGTTCAATTACGCCGTTTATTTATTAAACAAAAACATCGCGCAGGTAATTTCAAAATTCAAACTTTATTTTAAAAAATAAAAATTCGATTTTCAACAGTTGAGGTATTTTTGCGGTATGCTAACACCGGATCTTCGTGCGACCCTTCAAAACCTTCAAGGATTAGTCGAAATGGACATCGGAATTCGTTTGTAATTAAAAATTTTTAAAAAAATTAACAAAAAATTAAAAAAAACAAATTTTTCGAATTTTCAGGGAAAGAGAATCGGCGAGTTCGCATTCCTTGACCTACAGCCAATCCATTCCTTCCAGCAGCTCGAACCTCGAACAACGAGTCGCACTTTTATCGGGAAACAATCGATTGGCCTCAAACGACTACTTCCGGCTCCCAAAAGCCCCGCCATCGCCGGGCACGAAACCCTTTCATCTGACGGCCGGACAAGACGATTTACCCAACGGAACCGTCCTCAGTTACTCCCTGGACAAAGGGTTGGACGAACTTCGCGTCGAACCGACCGGTGACACCTTGAGGCGCAAAAGGAGTCCCAGTTCGCGGTCCTCGGTGACACATTACAGCGGTAGCGAACCGAATTTGGCCCGGGGACGTGTTCTTAATTTGGTGCAAATTGAATCGGAGGGGTCCCCGAGTTCGTGCGAAGACGCTGCCAGGTTCGCCGGCATGGAATTGTGGGCCAATGGGAGTTCGCGGGGGACCGCGAGTTCGCAGACCAATTCGGAGGACGATAATGACGGTGTTAATGATGGGGGAGAAAGGAAAATGGTGGATAATGTGTTCGAGACACCTGTAGGTGGGAGGAGATGAAATTTGATGTGAAATTTGTTGTTTTGTTGGTTTTTTTGCAGGATTTGATTGAGATTTTGGGTTTTTTGTGGGGTTTTGTTTGTAGTCTGTGATAATTTATTGTTTGGGGTGATTAATTGGTTGACCGAATTTTTTTTTTTTTTTGATTTTTGATTTTTTCTCTTTTGTGGGGAGTGAGT
Organism: Stenotaenia linearis; assembly: GCA_034700445.1. Classification (NCBI taxonomy): domain Eukaryota; kingdom Metazoa; phylum Arthropoda; class Chilopoda; order Geophilomorpha; family Geophilidae; genus Stenotaenia; species Stenotaenia linearis. The sequence continues at coordinate 40,414 of JAQIXT010000164.1, forward strand.
AAGTGAGTTTGATGTTTTTGAGTAAGGTTAATTAAAGTTTAATTTTTCTGCAGAATTTAGTGTTGTGTTATTATGGAATTGGTTAAAGCCTTGACCTCGAAAGGAGACTTGTGTAGACATGTTTTAAAGGTGGAGATGGAAGGTCGAATGATGTGTTAAGGTTGAATTTTTAAAATTTTTTAAAGATGTTTAGAAATTTTAAAAATTTGATGTTGAATTTATTTGTTTTTAAAAAAAATTGTTAAAAGTATGCTGAAATTAAGAAAAATTGGGAAATTTGGTGAAAATGTGTGAAAATTATGAACTTAAATTGCGAATTCGTGAAAAATTGAGAAAATTTATTATAAAAAAATTACGAAAATCAAGAAATTAATTAATTTTTTTTATTTTTATTAAAAACACAAAATCAAAAATTACAATCCATCTACTTTTCACAACATTCGACATCCCTCTTCAACCACCACCAACACAACCCATTCGAAACCCCCCCACTTCATTTTAAAAAAACACCAACAGATGGCGGAAAAAAAACACCTGTTACACAATGTTCCACATTCAAACACAAACCCAAAATTTCCAACCAAACAACCGCATTATCCCACCACCAACACAAATTCCGAGTTGCCAAGCTACTAACCAAACCGCTCTCCACCTCCCAATATTTACTCAGCAAACCAACAAATATTGGACTTAATTTCCACAACAACGAACACGCTGATGAAAAATGTCAACAGTAACCAAGTGAGCAAATAACGGCGCATGGAATTCACATACACTCTTTACAAACTTGTTAATTCCTTCATTACTTGTGACAGAGTAATAAAGGGCACGCGGGAAAATGATTTGTGTCCAAAATTATACCCTTGGGCGACCACGGACGAGTTCCAACGCACATCTCGGCCGGCCGACGAGTTGGCCACTCGGAACACAGCGTTTGGTCACCTCAAAGTCTTCCTACACCTCGGTGGCACTTGGTTTTCACGCTTTGATATGTAAAGTAAGCAAATCGGCGTCTTGGAGCCCGAAAAGTGAGGCAGTCGGTGAAAACTACGTCATAAGGTGACCGACCAGTATGAGTTGGTGCATGAACTTTGTCTTGCGGCTATCCCCGGGGAAGGAGCCCCCTTTTGCTTGTTTGTCACACATAAACGATGGAGTCGGTTCGATTTCTGCTCTTCTCGGCCGTGGTCTGCATGTCCGTTGATGCGATCAAGTGGTTGTAAGTATACGCGCGTGTGCACGCGTTTTAGTTTTAACGCACCGGTTTCTAACCGGTGCGTTAAGGGCGGTTCTGTCGCTAGATGGCATTTGTTTGGTCTGTCGTCTGCTTTAACGGGATTTTTTTTATTTTTTCGGTTTTTTGAGGGATTTTGGGTTTGGTAGTGGAGATGTGGAAGAGTTTGGTGGTTTAGGGGGATTTTGAGAAAGTTTAGTGAAGGGGGTTTGGTCTGGATGTCGTCTGCTCGCGTCTGCGGATAGACTTTTGGTGTGATTTTTAGCGAGGTTTTTTATACCGTATTTGATTTTTATTTTTGGATTTTTGTGAGTAATTTTAGTTTTTTGGTAGGAGAGATGTAAAAGTACGTTGTCCGATTGATATATGGGAATTTTTAAATTTAAATATGAAAGGTGGAAAGGGAAGCGTTATAGACGCCGATTGTTTTAAGCAACGCATCCATGACAGAAATTTCAAATTAAATTCAGTTACGAGCGGAGATTTTGCTTTTCGGACGAAAAGACTCATTGGTAATCGAATTCCAAAATGAAAATTTCGAAATTTCAATCGCAAATTCCTAACATTCTATATCTTAAATTACAGACCGATGAAAAAAGTGATAAGTTTATTGATGTCATTGAATTATGGGACTGATGTATGGCGGCAATCCATTCCAATTAACTTTGCTTCATTAGTTGAATTTATTGGACCCTCGCACAATGATGGATGGCATTAATGCATTACAAAAAGAAGTATAGACAATTCGAGAATCGATATATCACGTGACACGAAGCCAAAAGCGTGAAAAATTGATGCAAATGTGGCGTAAAAGGACTTTAGGTAGTAAAATGTGGTTCGAAATTGGGTTTGCAAGTTGTAAGCTTTAATGTTGCCATAAATATAGCGAGCGGCATATTTTCCAAATTGTAATTACACCTGTAATTACGCATACTAAGACTATAAAAGAGCCATTTGCATGCTGCCTTTTCTTTTACGTTCAAATTTGCTCGTAAAAGGTGACCCTGGTGTCAAAAATGCTTTCAACTTATGTCACGACTTACGACTTGGTTTTATTAATTAAAATTTGATGGGAATTTGAATCGTAATGTGCGAGTTGTTAAGTTTTTTTAAATTTTTTTTTGATTTTTTTGATTTTTTTGTAATGGGGAAAGATGGGTTGAAATTAAGTTGTCCGAAATTGTATGAAAAAGGTTGTTTTGGTGGGGTGGGGTTCCAATTTAAGGTCGAGTCGTAAAGTTTTGCCTGCTGTAGGGGTATCATTATCATGGCACGAAAAGGGGAATTCGCAGGTGAGGAATTTGGCAGCAATTCGTCAGTTGGTTGAGTGCCTTGATGGGTGGATGGGTGGGGAGTGGGGGATTGAAGGAAGGTATAAAGGGATGGTTGGTTTTGATGTTGTTTTTGGTGGTGTATGGGAGATTTTGTTGAATGGAGGTTGATTTGTAAGGATGTGTTGTGGTGGGGGTGATTAGTAGGGGTAAGTGAAAGTGGTTGGAGGGGGTGGGAGAAGTGTTTTTTGATGGTGATCGTTGAAAAGGTAAGGTTTCCTTGTGGAAAATCTTAGAAAAGTATGGTTTTTGTAAGAAAAATCTATAAAAATTTTAGTTTTCACAAGAAAACTTTTGAAAAACTTCAGTTTTCTTAAGAAAAAACTTTTAAAATCTTAGCTTTCTTAAGGAAAACCTGTAAAAACCTTATAAAACCTTAGTTTTCTAACGAAACTTTAATATAACCATAATTTTCTTATGAAAACCGTAAAAAGACCATAAAGTCCTTGCGAAAACCCTCAAAAAAACCCCTTAAAAAACCATAATTTCCTCATAAAATAACTTTTAAAAAACCAATTTCCTGTGAAAAACCTTATAAAACCATAAAAACATCATAAAATTCATAACTCCCTTCCAAAAAAAAAATCACAACTACAATTCCTCAACAAATGACATCATTGTCCTTTTACGATTCAACCCAAAATCGAACATTAAAAATTAACCCCAACCCTCGAAGCGTAACACAATTTCAATTTTATTTCTCATTTCTCATCACAGAGCTCTAAGTCAAACCAATTTCTCATGGAACCTCACATCGCATTGTTCCCGCGCTCGCAGATTCTCAGAACTCGTTTCGGGACAAGCGAAATTCTGCAAACGACACATAGAAACGATGCCGCACATCGCAACCGCAGCAGCCGACGCAATCGAGACTTGTCAACACGCCTTCGCAGACAGGCGTTGGAACTGCTCTTCGATCACAACCGCACCCAGATTTACCCCTGACTTAACGACAGGTTCAAAAATATCATAAAAAATCATAAAAAATCATAATAAAAATTTTTTCGGATTTATAGATACCCGGGAACAGGCGTTCGTGACCGCTCTTTCGTCGGCCGCAGTTGTGAAGGCGATTGCGGCCGCTTGCAGTTCGGGGTTTTTGACTTCTTGCGGCTGCGCTCCGGTGCCCCTCGAGCCCCCCTATGGTGATTTTAAGTGGGGTGGGTGTGGCGATAACATCAAATACGGTTTAAGGATAAGTAAATCGTTCACGGATGCTCCGTGGAGAGGGAGGAAGAGAAAAGGAACGCTCAAAGCCGCTGTTAATAAACATAACAGTCAAGCAGGAAGACAGGTAGGCCGAAGCCTAATTTTTGAAAAATTGAAAAATTAGTTATGACGCTTTGTTTTTGGTTTTTTGTCAACTGAGGGCGTCGATGAAAATGGCGGTGCGTTATTTTTTTGATTTTTTGATTTTTTTGTGCAGATTTTGCAAGATAATTTGCAAACCGCGTGCAAATGTCACGGAATTTCGGGATCGTGTAATGTGCGGACGTGTTGGCGGGCTTTGCCGAAGTTGGGCGAAGTCGCGTACCGATTGAAAAGTAGTTACGCCGTCGCGGTCGAAGTTGTGAATAAAAGACCAGCGACTCGGATGCAGTTGTTGCCGACGTCGACGTACAGAGGGAAAATCCAGGATAAGGATTTGGTGTATATAACTAAGTCTCCGGATTACTGTTCGAGAGATGCGAAATTCGGTTCTGTCGGAACCAAAGGCCGGTAAATACGAATTTACGAATTTTTATTTTTTTTGTTGATTGAAAAAAATTTTTTTTTTTAAAGTCGATGTAACGCGACTTCAGAAGATCACAACGGTTGTGACTCCATGTGTTGTGGGCGTGGTTTCCGGACTTTTTCGGTGGAAATCAAAGAGCGGTGTCGATGTAAATACGTTTGGTGTTGTTACGTAAAATGTAAAGTCTGTTCTTCCGTTCATCAAGTGCACGAGTGTTATTAACAGTGTTATTAACGGTTTTCTACCATTTTAAGAAACTTTACGCGACTTTTTTTTACCAAGAAAAGACCAAAAAATACAAACTTCCATCAACAGATGGCGAACTAATACCTTAGCACATTTTGTGACATCACACCGATGCTTTTTTAATCGAATTTTTTTTTCGATTAAATAAAAATAGCATTCACGGGATTAAACGACGTAATATACGTTATACGGACTGTTTAGGCCTATTCTTGGTTTTATTAATTTTATTGATTAATTTTATTGATTTTATTATCAAAAATCAAATAATTTCATCGGACAACTTTTTTTTTTTTTTTTTTTTTTAATTTAAAAAAAAAAGTAAATACCAAATGTGTTCACGCTTGACTTTTAGTGAGTTTTTAATTTTAAAATATTTTCTATTTAATACTAGCGATTCTGTAGATGTAAATTTACGATTAAAATAAAATTAAGTTAAAACGAAAATTTAAAAAAATAGTTTAGTGATTCGTTACTAGAGTGTGTCTGTGTTTTTTAGGTCATTTAACAAGGTTTCAAAGTTTAGTCTGAGGAGTTTAAAACTCGCAGATTGATATCGAATGCACGATGAACAGTTATAAACTACTTATTCATTCGGCTGAACAAATTGTTCAGGTGACGCGCAATGGAGAAAGGTCGCTGAAGGGAAAACAGATGGCAAACATTGCCATTTTGCGTAAAACGTGTGAGGGCGACGGTTGCAGTATAGTAATTGGCAAGTAAGTGAAGTTTCCGATTACAAATGAAGAAAATTAGCGAGGCATGAGAGAAAATGGGTGTTGTATGACGCGTTAATTTGTTTTTGAATTTTTTTAGAGTGAAAAAAGTGCGTTTTAATTGACTGTTTGTGAGTTGTTACGTTATTTGTGGTTATTTACTACGTTGGAGTCCTAGTTTTGTGCTACGTGACCCGGGAAATAAGGGAAATTAGGTCTCTTAAAGAGCTTTCACTTATCAATGTGAATAAAATTATTTTCGGGAGTTTTTTAGGCCCAATGATGCATTTCGGGAATTTTTTTTTCTTTAAATAAAATAATATTTAAATTTTATCTCCTAAAATCAATATGTTTAAAAATATTTTTTTTTAATTATTAAAATTAAAATGAAAAATTTTAACTACAAAAAAATTAATTTTATTGTAGTCAAGGAAATGGCCTTTTAAAAGGCATTTCCTTAGTTATCAATACAATTGTTTGTTATTGATTAAAAAATTAGTTTCGGTTTCATGTTTCAAGAGTGTTTCAATCTAAAAAATGTAATAAATAAACAGAGGAGTCAGATATCCTGATTAAAAAACAGCGAAAACAAGTTTTCACGTTATGCTGCACCCATTTTAGTTTATTACGTTTATGCTCGTATATTAGTGTTAAAGGGGTGGTATAGTGATGGCCTTGAAAATTCAACTAATATTGGTTAATTTTTAGTGATGGAGAGATAGTGGCTGTTGATAACAACGCTCAAATCGCGCAAATCTTGAAAAATGCAACTTATGATAAAGTAATTGATGCTAGTGGACGTTGTATTATTCCAGGTAATTATTGGTTTGTTGATTTAATTGAATTATTTAATTGATTATTTGATTGTGGATTTTTAGGTTTAATTGATGCTCATACTCACCCAATATGGGAAGGCGATCGAGTTCATGAATTTGCTATGAAGGTAATAAGTACATTTAGTGAAATTACATTCTACGGGTCGAATCTCGTTACAGCCCAGCTAAGAAAATCTACAAAATATCTACAGTTTTTTTGGCCGATTTGTAGTTTTTTCAAGTTTTTCTGTAAAAAATCTGTAAAATATTAATTTTTTCGAAATTAAATTGCAGAAAATCTATAGATTTTGAAGTAAAACTGTAGAAAATCTCTACAAAATCTACAAAATCGACCAAAAAGCTGCAAAAAAACTTCAAAAAAATTTCAAAAAATCTGCAGATAATCTTTAGATGGTTTCGAATTCTTGTCGTAATGGAAATCCTTTATAATCGACTTTGTTATAATGAAAATTTGTTACGCAAAGGTTTTTCTGGCCCCTTGGAGTTCGTTGTAACGAGATTCTACCTGTAGACGAAGTCTAGACTTGTTTACTCAAGGTTAATTTTCAGATTGCAGGTGCCTCCTATATGGAAATTCATGAGGCTGGAGGTGGAATTGGTTTTACAGTGCAAGAAACTACTAAGGCCACAGAGGAAGACTTGTTTGAGAGTCTCAGAGAGAGGCTTATGAGGATGCTTAGCAGTGGAACGACGTTGGCCGAAGTGAAAAGTGGTTATGGTTTAAATGTGACACAAGAAACCAAGTTGTTGAGGGTCTTAAATAGGGCAACGCAGGAATTGCCAATTGAATTGTCAATAACTTATCTGGGAGCTCATTCAGTGCCAAAGTAAGAAATAGGTTAAAATGATTTAAAAGATTGTTTACAATTTGTGTATACAAAGGCCATTGGGTTTAACTAGGCTATGGCCATTGGGACACCGGCCAAATGGGCCTGAATAGACTTTATAAGCCATGATTTATATTCGAGGGATTGATTTCAAGTTCAATTTTGTAAAGATTTCTGCAGAACTTAATAATTTCTGCAAAGTTTTCTTAGTTTCTTCAGATTTTCTTTAATTTCTTGTTGAATTTCTGCAATTTTCTCACATTTCTGATATTTCTTAGAAATTTCTGCAATCTTATCATAAATTTCTTAAATTACTCGCATTTCTGATGTTTGGCAATAAGCAACAAAATTCCAATGATAATCATCAAAATCATCATTAGCTTCAGTCTGTAGATTACATTTAGGGTGTCCACAACCTTTACGAATATGTGATATATATTTCATAGTATACCTTGGATAGTTTCAGTTTGAAATATGAAGACAAAGAGTTGGAGGTGGTTATGTATACGTTCTCAAATTACCGTGTGTAAACTACTTTAATGTTTTTGTATACATACTGGCAAAATAATTGTGGTATCTGGTGGGCAGCTTGTGGAATCATTTGTATGATTTTAAATACATGTGTCTGAAGAAATAAGTTCTTAAATAAATTAGTTTACAGCTTCTTTCCACACCCTCCTTTCTTTGCAGCAGCTTTTGTTACCTATAGTTGCTTCTCCAGCACAGAATGCACTAGAAAATAAGAGAAATTTATTGAAAATAAACTTTTTGATAAACTTGAATGGTTACAATGGCTATGTACAGTAGACTCCTTATTGTCTGGGGCAGCTGGGAAATTGGCCCCTGCTACAAAAATCAGTTAAGTCAGTTTCCATCAGGAAATTTGGACAAAAAGAAAACGGAAACCACATGAAAACATGTGGAAACCATTAATTTACCATGCAAATCATAAATTGACCAACTTAGACCTCTCGTTACCAGTTGGAAACCATATTCCAGAACACCAATTGGAGGCTAGTGACTGGTTTCAATTGGCAATTTGTGGTTAGCATGGTGAACGTGGAGAACGAGGAAAATTTATAAGATAATCTTCTATTCCCGACCGGTACCTATTCGAAGGATTATATCACGAATCAAACTTTTAAAGTTGGCCAATAGTATTGTCACTTATAATACCACGAGTGAACGGAAGATTATCGCGATAATTTTTCCGAGTTCTCCACGTGAGTTATCATGCTAGAGCTGGCCGTAGGCCAGTTCTAGCATGGTGGACGTGGAGAACTCGGAAAAAATATGAGATAATCTTCCGTCACGAGTGGTATTCGGCTGATTATACCACGAATCAAACGAATCAAACGTCGGCCAAATGGATTATCGCTGTAATCCGTATTATCAGTGTAGGTCTGATTGGTCAATTCAAACATTTCTCAGCTTCCGATTGGCCGACCGTTTGATGACGTTTGATGAGTGGTATAATCAGTGTAAGTTTCTTCAACGTGATTGGTCCAATTCAAGCATCTCTTGGCTTCTCATTGGCCAATGTTTGATGAGTAATATAATTCAGTTAAGGATAGTCAAAAGTCTACTGAATTTAAAATGTTTTTATTGCTTTGCTTGAACTACAAAAAATTATTCATTTACAGTGGCTTAACTTCTGAAGAAGCAACAGAAAAGGTGATCTCAGAACAAATTCCTGCAGTTGAATATTTGAAAAACAGCATAAACATTGCAATTGATAACATTGATGTGTTCTGTGAGAAAGGTGTTTATGACGTAAACCAAAGTGAAAGGATATTAAAAGCGGGAAAGAAAATAGGCTTGAATGTGAACTTCCATGGCGACGAACTTCACCCAATGGGAGCAGCTGAAGTAAACAAAAGGTAAAGCGAATCCTAATTTATATTTAGTCAAACCTTTCAAATTGCAGATGGGTGCTGCTTTAGGACCGGTTGCAATTTCTCATCTGGAAGAAATTTCGGATGAAGGAATTGAAAAAATGGTAGAAAGTGAAAGCATTGCAGTTCTTCTGCCGACGACGGCTTTTCTTTTGAAATTGAAACCACCTCCAGCTCGGCAAATGATCGATTCTGGATTAGCAGTTTGTCTTGGAACTGACTTCAACCCAAACTGTTTTTGTTTATCAATGGTAATTATCAGAATGTGGAAAAAAGTATTCAGTTTGAATTGATGATGCTCGATTAAGTTATGCCAAGTCAGTTTACTTGGGGTTTGGTTTACCATACTTTGAAAAGGCTATCAAAATTAAGATTCGATAATATTTAAAATCTACCTAATTTTAGATTATTTTGACCTATTCTGGCCACTTTCAATGTATTTTACTTCTGTTTTAAGCTATTTTGGCCATTCCAAATGTATTTTACTATTGTCTTCACTGCTATACCTCACTACTCACCAATGTACATCATTGCTCTTTTCCAATTTAATCCCTGTGGAAAAGAGATCCTGCAGGTCAGATATTGCCAATATTATAGATAAGATGAGCAAAATCGCATCAAGAGTTGTATAAGGATTGCAGACTTGCAATGGACTATAGTTAACTAGTTTATAGGACCTCCCAAAAACTGTCAGAGAGAAGGATGTGTTCAATGAGAACATTTACATGTACAATAGGAAAAATTAAATTAAAATCATCTGCATCTCTATATAGTGAAAATCTTAAAAATGAAACTTAAAATATTTTAAATAAAAGTGATTTTCAATTTCTCTGAAACACATCTGGCATAAAACGAGCATCACTCAAAATTTTAATATTCAATTAAAAAACTATTTATTTTAAAGCCAATTGCCATGTACTTGTCCAACATCATCCTCCAAATGACAATGGAAGAAGCATTAGCCGCTGCTACCATAAACGCAGCTGCATCGTTGAAAAAATCAAAACAATACGGCTCCTTAGAAATTGGAAAAAAAGGAGACATGTTGGTGATCAATTCCCCGAGGTGAGCTTAAATTATTAATTTAAAAAAATCGATTTCATTTCTAAATTCTCTCAAATCTCCACAGATGGGAACACCTCATTTACCAATTCGGCGGCACAGACCACCTCATCGAATACGTAATAAAAAGCGGGAAAATTGTTTACACGAAAAAAGAAAGACAACACAGAGCGTCGTTTTCGCAATAAATAAACAAGTTAAAATGACTTGAGAATTGTTATCAATAAAGTTGCCATGGTAGCGCGTATAAACAAAAAAGACACCTGTCAGTGAATCTTTATCTAAAAACACACCGAAGTGATGTACAGGAGAGAAGAGGGTTTGGTTACGGTGAGAAAAAGTCGAGGAAATACTGGAAATAATAATTTGGGGCCGAAAATTCAAAATTTATCGGAACAAGAGGTAAAGAAGCTCGCGGAAAAGCCGGCGAGGTGAAAGTTTGGAAATATTTATTAGAAAATGTAGGGATTTTTGTAAGTATGGATGTTTAATTTTTTTTATTTCGATTTGATAAGATAGATATATCAAGCCAGACGGTCGTGATTTTGGTTTGTTGCTCGACACGAGAATGAAACCAATAACGCTGCCGCCATTGCAAGATTCGACCGAAATAAGCGATCAAGATAGACTTTTGAACGAAGAAATGATGGGGAAACTTATTTCGAATCAATATCTGCGGGAACTTTTGACTGATATTACTAATTAGAAGTATTTTAATTCAAATCGGGAGTTTATAAATTTTTATTTTTATTTTTTTCACGTCAACTAGTATTGAATTTCTGTATTTGTTTTAAAGGAATGAATTTTAAATAAATTAATTTCACTGCAAATATATTTGAATTTTAATATTTTATTCTTTTATTTATATATTAAAATTAAATTCGAATTTTGTAAGTCGTAGGAATGAACATTAGAGGGCGCTGTGGTAATTCAATTACGTCATCGACTTTTGTTTTTCGTCGCATATCTCGCAGAAATGTCCTCAAAACCAAAAATTTAAACGTTTTCCAAATTTCCAGAATAAATTCACCCGTTTAAACACTTTAATATGAAGGAAATTATCGATCGCCGTTATCGACATTGCTAATATCGTCCGTTCTTTACGCAATTCTCAGTAGTCGGCCACCATGATCGTTATACACATCGGTTTATTACAAGTTCAAAGAATCTTTACGAATTATAAACACCAACAACCCCAACATTTGAAATAATGGCTTCCATGCCTTTTCAATACAGCGCGACGGGTTTTTGTGAGTATTTCAAACACGAAACAATCGGAACTAATTCACCCAAAACAAAAATTCAAAATCATTTTTACTTTCAGATAAGGCACCTGTATCCAAAGGCCTGTTAGGTTGTATGTTTTTAACTTCATGTGCATTGAATGTGCCCTTACTAGCTCACTGGAAAAAATTCTTCTTTTGGTCATATTGGGACATTTTCGATAAATACGAGGTAATTTCGATCAAAAAACGTTAAAAACAACGTAAATAACTGTTTATAAATGTTTTATTCAAGATTTGGCGACTAGTGACGTCCAAAACGACGTTTTTGGACACGAAGGATTTGATATGTGGTTCGTTATTAATTTATTATTTTCGTGTTTTTGAAAGAAGATATGGATCGCACAAATACGCAGTGAGTAAAGCGTTTTTGTGTTGAAAAGACGGCTTAATTGATGATTTGTTGTTTAGTCATCGCTGCTGGCCACAACCATCATCACAACAGTGCTAGAATTAATAGTATCGTATAGTTTACGTCACTTGAATGTAGACGACACACTTTTATATCAGTGTGGCTCTTACGGATTTATTTTCCCAATGTTCGTTAATTATTTCTTCGATATCCCACGGGTTGCACAAACCTCCATTTTGGGAGTGCCGGTCACGGGAAAAACGTTGACTTATTTACTGGGATTGCAGGTAAAATCAGTTTAAATTTAAAAAATTTTTAAAATTAATTCTTTTTTTGAATTTCAGATGATCAGTTGTTCGAAACAATCTGCCGTGTCTGGATTGTGTGGTTTAGTGAGTATTGATGATGAAATAAATAAAATAAATGAAATGAATAGATAAAATGATTTTTTTTTTTTTTTTTTTTTTAGGTGGCTGGTTTTATTTACCGATACAATTTTCTTAAAATTCGTTCACTAATATACGTCCCCAGATTCGCAGCTCGGATTACGAATTTCCTGTTCAGTTGGATTTTGAAATCGTCAGCACCACAAGACAATGTTGTTCCGATGGGAGCGACTTTGGAGATCCAGAGACAGCAACAGTTGGAGATTCTAGAACAACAAATGATACTGAATCACGCGAGAGATATGCGAAATCAGGCTAATTTGAATCAGGCATGAAAAAAAAAATTTTTATTTTGAAAAATGATTTATTTTTGGTATTTTATTCACAGAATCAACACTACTACATTCCCGGTCACGACTATACGTCGCCTGGAGGGCAGTTATTAGGAAATATGAATAATAATGACTATATTTATCAAGCAGTGCAATCTGTTTTTCGGCATCGGAATACGCCGACTTCTGGAGGTTCATTTAAATGATTTTTTTAAAAAATTTATTTGATTTTTTGATTTTTTAAATTTTTTTTATTAGCTGAAGGGGAAAGACAAGATGCGGGACCGTCGGTGAAGGAGGAACAGGTATGAGAAATGTTGATTTATGTAAATTTATGTAAATGAAATGAAATTTTTTTTTTAAAGGTTCAGCAGCTCGTAGAAATGGGTTTCGATAGGCAGAATGTTTTGGACGCACTTCGTATTTCAAATTACGATATAAACATAGCAACAAACATGTTATTACAAGATAGTTGAATAAAACTGTTCGCGCTGCGTTTGATGCGTTTTCGTTTTGTTTTTAAATTCAGCAGCTGGAAGTGAAAAAATCAGTTTTGTAAATAATCAACCTCGTATAGAAAATTTGTGGAATTATGTTTTTTTTTTTTTTTAATTTTGTGTTCTTTATTAACTATTTTTTGTTGTGGATTAGATGTGAAAGTTTGGATGTAGGTTTTTTTTTTTTTTGCTATTTATAATTACTGAAGATGAAATGTACTGTCACACAGTAACAAATGTATGTGAATTGGAAATTGGATTTAAAAGGAAAGTACCACAAAAAATGTTTTCGTGTCTTCTTTTTTACAACGAAAAATGCTGAATAAATTAGGTGTCACTAAAACGCGATTTACAACATGTGCGCATTTAAGAAAAATACTTATTTTTCTCTTCTTTTCTTTAAATATTTTAGAAATAATTTGTAAAAATAATCAAAATCTTTATCTTGTTTATAGTTTAGATATAAAAAATTAATGATTTCGGTTTAAAAACAATAAAATTGATACTTTCCGTGTATCAAGGAACATAGAAAACGTGGTAAAGGTGAAATTGAATCGGTACACAGAATATGTTTCAGGATTTATCGAGGGATTTGTATAGTGGGAAGCCATGAAGTGTTGTGTGGCCTATTGTAAATCATATGCAAATAAGAAGCGCGACGACGACATAAAATTTTATCAAATACCCAGCAATTTAGAAGTGCGAGTAAAATGGTTAAAAAACATTTCAAGGCGAGATTGGATACCGAACGACAGGTAATAAACACCAAAACATCACAATTCAATTAATTTAACGTTTATTTCGTCTAGATCTGTCGTTTGCAGTTTACATTTCCAACCAGATGACTTTAGAATAGGTTTAAAAATTTCAAAATTAAAACCAACAGCGGTACCAACGATATTTCCTAATTATCCAAAATATATGCAAGATGCTGCATTAAAATCATGTAAAAAAAGAAACGGACCAAAAATTCGAGTCGCTCCCGCTCAAAAACTGAAAAATAAAAAACAAACACCGACAAAAATAAGTAAGAATATAAAAAAAGTTACACATTGACACTTAATCATTTCAAAGATTCATCCCGTAGTATAAATGAAGACTCAGAAATCATCAAAGACACAGAACAGATGGAAAATGTACAAAATAATGAAAATGGAAATTTACAAAATGGAGAAAATTTAGAAACGGATATAAATTTAGAAATAATTAATGAAAATAATTCCATGAATTCCAGTTGTCAAGAGTAAGGAAAATTTTTGAAAAAGTATTTTGATTTGAATTCAAATTGATTATAATTTTATTAATTAGGTTATTATCAGCAATTCACGACCACAGTTTGCTAATCAAACCGTTTTTACCGTCAAACGAAACACATTCAAACGTAGGAATTAATACGGGAATCTCTCAGTCTCACAATATTATTAAAGGTAAGCAAAAACGCAAATTTTGATTTTACGTTAAATAATTTTAATTAATTAATCAATTTAAGGTGATATGCCAAAACGAGGACGTCCATGTATGACTTATAACGAAATGAAAAAACAATTACTTCAGTACAAGAAAAAAGTATGGCAACTGAATAAAAAAGTCGCCTCGCTTTCACAGAAGAATAAAAACCTGAAGGAACAGTTGATAGAAAAAAGAAAATACGAGCAAAACACATTTTCAAACACCAAAAAATTCTGTACAGTGTTCTGTATTTCAGCAGATGTTGAAGAAAAAAAATAATTAATGCAATTTTTACATCTTTTTTATTCAATAATTTCATTACATTCTTATAGTTTCACCCAACTTTCTCGTAGGAATATGTTGAAAAGCTTCAGACCAACTTTGCGTATTCTTTAACGTCAAAAGAATCTTAAAAATCTGATCCAAAGTAATCGCTTTTTTCCCTTGATGCCAACTAAAACAACAAAAAAAATTAATTATTATTAATTTTTAACAAATCACTTGTATAATCTCACTTCAAATATTTCTCTAACGGAAGTTTAGCGTTCCTTAAACCTTCTTTCTTCGCTTTCGCCAGCGTCAACGGCACTCGAGGACCCAGATCGACGATCCCGCCGATCACGTAAATATCGTCGTAATTAAAATTCATTAACTCGTTGTGACTATCAGGAGTGAGATAAACGAGCTTTTCTTTGGGGAAAATGTCCAAATAACTCTTCTCGGACGTGGTCACCAAACACTTACTCGTCCTCAACGTCCCAACAGCATTACAAAGCTTCCGATCGAACTCGGAATTCGGTTCTAAATTACAAAAATGAAGATCAAACGGCTGTCTGTTCACTTTATTAGCACCGTAAATATGCTGGATTTGTTTGACACAACTTTTGATCTCACGTCCTTTCATATGTTCGACATAACCGAAATCTAAAATGATTTTCGGACCAAACAACGCAGCGTCCATTAAATTCTTATTATAAAAACGATTCATGGCCGACGGACGAACTTGCATGAACATCGAGTTTTTTCTTAAACCGTAAATAATGTGGGAGCTTGCATCACGTGCTTCGATTCGCTGGTTGTATCTTACTCTGTTTTCTTGTAATATTCGTTTCTTTTTCTCGGAACTTATTTCGATTTTCTTCAAATATCTGTAGAGATTGAAGCGCTCGTTTCGGGTTTTGGCGTTTAGTAAGTCGGACCAGTGTTTTTCGGGGACTCGGTCAGGTATGAAGAATTCGCCGGCGTCTTTTAGGAGTTGCATCTCGACTTGGATTATTTTTTTTTTCTTCGTTACGTTGATTTCGGTGTCATTTTCCGAGGTGTGTGGTGACGTTATTGACGTTCCCAGTGCGCGGATGATGTTGTTGCGGTTACCGTTGACGAGTAGATGTTTGATGGCTTCTATTTGCTTGATTATTGATGTCATGTTGATGGTTGATGAAAACGCATGGGCTGGGTTTTTAAGTTTATTTTATTGCGGGAGGTTGGCGCTGGTGGATTGTGTCGCTATGTGCGAGAGTACGGTCTACGGTGGTCTAGAATGGCCATTTCATTGATTTTTATGTGAAACAATTTTAGTTATTCGTTTTAAGTGTAACGTTAAGGTATGAGGTAAATCATTTTATAAAGTGAAATTTATTTTATTATAATTTCATATTTATTTTAAAAAAATTTACGTTATAGCAATAACGGAAGATACCACCTAGGACGATTATTTTTCGAAAAATCTTGGCAAGATGGCGGCGTTCATCGGTGCTCTCGGTTTTCAATTTAAATGTCACCAAACATGAAACATGAGTTAAAATGCAGTGAAAAAGAAACGACAATCGTGTAAGTAATTTTAAACTTATGATTTCATTACTAATTAATTGTATAAACACGGAAATTGCTAACATTGTTTATAAATTCAACACAATCACATTTGTTTCTCAAAAAAATCTTCTCAAGAACCGATATCAATTCAGGAATCGTTCTGTTCTACTTCTTCGAGCTCATAATGTTCTTCTATAATGTCCGGTTCAAAGTGCTCTACCGCGCTTTCCGGCTCCAAATGACGATCAGGGGATAAAACCGGAGATTGCGCCGGTTCCTGAGACGAACCCGAGACGTGCGCCGATTCCGGAGACGAAACTGGGAATTGTGGCCATTTTATGAACATAGGCACTGGATATCCTGTAATTCAGTAATATTGGTTGCTTTAATTACAAACAAACACATTATATTCCAAATAACCTGACTCGTAAACACCACATCGACGACAAAACAGTTCGTGAGGTCCACTAACTGCTGCGCTATCAAAAATTATAATAACTTAAAATTATTAATTTAATTATTGTTTTATATTCATTAATTACCGAGGGGCCTAGAACAACCTTGGCAATGCGGTGCATCGAGAGTGTAGTAAGGTCTTCTGTAATCTTGACCTACAAATTTAATTTATAAATTTATTAAAAAATTAATTATAAAATTTAAATATCTACCGTTATAATCAAATGGTTGGTAAGGTGATACTTGAGGATATGGTCCCTGTTGGTAGCTGTGACCGGTATTCCCCCGACTAGTTACTATTGAATTAATTTTATCTCTATTTACGAAAGCAATCACGCACATTATTACTAGAACCATGAGTAATAGTGCTAATATTATAATGATTATAGCAAGAATTATATTTTCTACTTCCATGCATGAGTTTATATATTTTTTAAAAAAGAGGTTTACTTACCATTTTGTAACTGCAGAAACAAAGCATGGAATAACAAATGAAATTAGACTTCAGATTGTCATTGTTTGAATTGACTAACAAAGGATTTTATTTTTCTTTGGTGAGGATTACTTTTTTGTAGTAGAAAAAATTCTACAGAATATTTATTGAATGTATGTATATTATATAGAGTACAATAAGTGAATTAAGTTAAAAATTTGAAGCTTGAGACAATTTCTTGTTGATTTCTTTCATTGTTCTTTAAAAACCAAATGGTACTTGAGAATGAACTCCTCTAGCCTTTATAGCTAAATATAAAATAAAATTAAAAATACATATTTTAGAGTTTGCGAAAACAAAACTCATGTCTTATAACTTATAAATTCAATGTTGATTATAAATCTAACTTATATTTAACTTGGAATTTATTAAAAGTTACAAACTTAGTATAATTAAAAGTACAGGTATTTACCTGTGTCAACAACACCACACAAACGACAATAATACTCGTGAGGTCCATGTGTCACTATAATTATCAAAATTTCAAAATTTAATTCGCAAATCACATTTTTCTAAATAAATGGCTTGACTAACCAACATGACCTAAGCAATGTGGGCAATACATAGGGCCGTAATAAACGTTGGGATTATTCCGAGTTTTGCTGCCACAACGCGAGCCTGTAAAAAATTTCAAAATTATAAAATATTAAGCTATAGGTTCACACTTGAAGTTGAAGTAAGAAAAAGTAAGAAAAGAAGGGAGAAGTAGTTCATCTTTGAGTTGTAGCAAGGTCGATCTAACTATCAATAGTAAAATCCTTCCTCGAGGTAACACAAATGTGAATTAATGCGGTTAACTTCTCCTTACTTCTCCTTTTAACTTCAAGTGTGAACACAAGTGTGAATCTAACTTTAGATTTTTGTCATAGATTTTTAGATTTTTAAATTTACCAGAACAAGTCGGTCCACGTTGTTGCTGTTGTTGTTGTTGTTGTCTTACACGAGGGTTACATGTAGAACCGTAGCAAACGGGCCCTGAACCTGACTTTCTAGAACAATCGCTAACATTTACTACACATTCTCGTTTCCCCTTCGCTCGAGATCTGTTGGCTTTAAAATCAAACATTAAGAATTTAATCTAAAAAGAAAATTTGGAAAACTAAACCATTACATTTCTTGGTATTTTGCTCACATGCCCCACAAATCACTATCAGGTAATTACTAATAACGATTGCTGTGATTACTACAGCTATAATTGTAATTATAATGGTAAATTCCATGAGTTTTATGTGATTTATTTACCTCTCATTAACACTTACTCACTTATCCAGTTTGACAAAGCTTTAATGCAAACAATGTTCTGATGTTACAATGGGTTATTGTCATTTTAAAATAACATTAATAATGTTTGAGTAATTGCATTGAAGTTTTTTTTACATTTCCACCACATTGATTAGTGTTGCTACAGTATGGTGTATGAAATTCCCCCTCCATCTCTACTTTCTCGTAGTCCCCTGGGTACTTACCATAATGTGATGCAAAAGAGAGCTCCAGTGCCTCTAATTCGGTCTCGATTTTTCTTGTTGGTTTTCTGCCAGGCATTCTTTCCTTTTGCTTCTTGGTTTTGTTTTATCGGTTGTTCCTGACTTCATTAAAGCTAGTTTCACACTTGCATTAGAAGTTGCAGTAAGAGAAAAGTAAGGTGCACTGTGGGTAAAAAGTAAGAAGGGGAGAACGCATAGAAATGAAGTAAGAAGTTGCAGTAGGCGAGTCTCTTGAATCTAGCTAATGAGATCATTCATTTATCATCACAATTAGATTGTCATTTGCAGTAACTAAAGTGTGAACTGATGCGGTCAACTTCTCCTTACTTTTCTTACTCTATCTTACTTCCACTTCAAATATGAACATAGTGTGAACCTTGCCTTTAGAGGTATTGACTTTTATTAAGCTTTATTGTGCGTGTAAAAAATTTAGATTTGTGAAAAGGTTTTGAAGCCACAGTAATACAGAGGTAGTTATTATTCTAAATTACATTTATCTCACAAAACTAAGTTAATTATTTTTGGTTGAGGTTAATTTTAGGTTTGCAGAAAACTTTATACAAAATTAATTCAATGAATAATGTGATTA
>JAQIXT010000165.1:0-59134 GCA_034700445.1 Stenotaenia linearis
TTTTTTATTTGTTTTCAAGGAATTTTTTGTTTGCAATCGTTTGGAAATAATTTATTTGATATGTACGCGTGTATTCAAGGCACTCGCGCCACTGCTTAATCCCTTTTTACGCACATTTTTCGTTTGCCTCTTGGTTAAAGAGCTAAGAGATAGAATATGACACTAAGTCTTATTCGCATCGTTTAATGTTTTGCTGATACTGTTTCCGCGCCATTTTGCTAAGTTGAGTTGGGTTTCATGTGGATATTACTGAGAGAAAAGGAGAGAAAAGAATTATCTTCACAGCCCATAATCATCGCGTAAAGGATGTTTGTTTCAAGATAAGGCACAACATTAGCAGTAGTCATAACAGTTTTAAATATATAATAACATGGTAGAAAAATTATTAAGTTTATTTCTTTCATTTTTTCCCCCCTCGCTTTACAGCCTTTCATAACATTTTTTTATAAAAAAATAAAAAAGAAAAGAAAAAAAATTTAAAAAAATAAAAATAAAAATTGAAATGATAAATTCAATATCAATAAACTTTTTTCGATTTTCTAAAACTGACATTAAAACTAATTCTTAAAAAAAAGAAAAGATGCATGTCATTTTAATGAAAGGACAGAGCCATTAGTTCTAAAAGTTGCCAGTATGTGGCACCGTTGGCCGACCGCCATAATTTCCTCTGTGCCGGAGCCTGGTTCAAGATTTATGGTTTTCCTCTCGCTTGCGCTTGAATAAAGAACACACCACCAAGTGATAAGCGTAATGGTCACGGCTTCGATAATGCATTAGACCGCCGTTGGACAAGGCCCCGTAAATATTTCACATTCAGGAAGATTCTTATACAATCAGCTTAAAGATTTAAGCTTTTCACTATAGTGAACACACTGAAAAGCCCAAACTCCGCCATGCATAGGGAGGCTTCAGGCTGCTGCCTTATCTCTTAAAACCCTACCAAATTCATACAGAATCAAGACGAAGGAAGGATGGTGTACAGCCATTTGTCACATTGATGCGCGCACAACTTTAATGTGGGTTTTCACCTTAGATAAACTCGGAGGCAACAAATAGGTGTAGTAGACCCCGGGGTCCACGACCCGTGCCTTCTACTTATCTCTGGACACCATGATGTAGACTAATTTTATTATATCGAAAGCAAAACAAGATAATTCCTTTCTGATTATCCTTTGAAAACAGGAATGTTACCGTAATTATAAAAAGAAAAACGTAATTTTTCATTTTTTGTAAAAAAAAAACATGTCAAGGATTGCAGGTCATTAAAATACGTTCAGCTTGATATTTTCATCAACACGGAATTTATTTTTTGTTTTGACATTTGATATTATTTACATACTGGTCCACATTTTCTTATTTTTAAAACAAGTTTCCAGTAACCTACTTAAAACGCAGAATTACAGATTTAAAAACTTTCGTGCTCGTAAACATGCCATCTTACTTTGAGTTTTAATTTTCTCACCTAAAACCAGAGGGCATTCGATGTCAGTGAGCAAAACATAATTGCAAAACCAATATAATACAAAACAGACCCGAAGAGCGGCGAACATTGAATAATTAATACCTAAAACACAGTTAGCAGTTCAAAACTTAGTAATCAATTTCAAATTAAGTCTCGGGGTATTTTTTCTACCATTAATTTCACTACTATACCTTTCTACTATTTTGTAATTGGCCAATTTAGAGATGAGGCATGGCTGTGTGCAAACCACACCTCACTCCAATTCCACCACTAGATGAACACCGAATAAATATTAATGGCTAAGAACTTCTTGAGTAGTCGCGCACTTAAATTAAATTATAACCAGTGAGAAATAAATTACAAACGGCCCTAATGCCTTCCGAGTAATGTCTTCTAAATGCCGACCATTTTGACATGGATCAGAGGGCGGTAAAAATCGAACAAACAGTCAACCAATAGGAAGCCAATGAATTGTGCTCCCCAATTTTCAATGGAGGGGTGACGACGGAAACGCAGAATAGATGAAAAAGGCCTCAACCCATATGATTACACCAGTGGATAAAAGGAAGATGCAGCTCACGGCATCCAAACGTCGATAAGAAAACGGAAACATATAAACAGTTTCATAAAGGTGACTTTCCTAATCCCAGTCACCAATTGCCAGGAAAAAAAACCACCCAAAAATAGAAAAATAAAACAAGAAAAAAGTCGGCTTCTTAAAAACTGCGTGTCGGGCGTGCACAAGGGGATTTACGAAATCTCGGCACAAACAAAAATGCAATTTTCCACCCCATCCATTGCCCTTTCTCACTTGTACCAATGAAACAAAGCCTCCCTTTCCAATGGGTATTGCCAACCCCATGCAGCTATTGCATTATTAATGTTACTTTTTCTCTTTTTCTCTCATTGTATCAAGGCGTTTTTTTTTGTTTGAGTCTTCCGTGCACACGATCCCTCGAGGTTTCACCTTAAGACGCGCTTTCACTCTTGGTACGTTGCCCGCGCTGATTCTCAGTTAATTCCTAAGTGACACGAACGAGGATTATCTGTCTGGACCTCGGCAGAATTTCGGGATGATGGATGGTTAATGACACAGCTACGACGAGCCAACAACCAACCATAAATCGATTTTTTCCTGATCCTTTCTTTATTTCTTACTTATTTTTTTTTCTTTATCGTCCCCTCTTTTTCTTTTTAAAACCAATCTTGGATATTGGAGCAGAAGGACATTTAGGAGATGTTTCATCAATTCAATTAATTCAATAGCCCAACATAAATTTTCATCAATGAAATTTTCAAATTGAAATCAAAACCAAAGTTCTTTCTTTTAAAACTCATAAAACTGATTTTACAACAAAAGTATTATTAAATACAACCTCGATATAAGCACTTTCAGTTTTATTCGCCATCTAATGTCTGATTTTCTTTTTCTTTCTAGGTTACTAAAATGGAAGACTGTCTCTCAAAAATACGGTATTCATATAAGGTGAAAAAGTCAGAGTTCAAACACAAAAGTAGTGAGCACACTGATCTTTGTTTTGAAGGGTGAAGGAGGCTAGATAAGATGCAAGGGGCAAGACAAGTCCTCTATAGAGGGGGAGTTGACTTATGGTTGCGTAACAGTTTTACGATAGGACTAAGGTTGCGAGGTCAAATTACCCTTAACATTTTATTGCCTATTTCTTTGACTAATATGAGTACACCTATTAAAGAGCAGCGCATGATCAATGTATTCTATTATATTCGAATTCTCTACGGCTCTTAATAATTTTTTTTAAAAATTTCATCTCGACAAAAAAATTCAAATAAAAATCCTGATGACCAAAGTGGGTCAAATTAGTAGGTCAAATTGTTACATTTCGTGGTTTATTTATAAGTTATGACTTGTGAGAATTTCTATTTCAAAAAAATTGGTTAAATTGTGTCAAATTTATCTTACCTTTCTGTGCCTAGGTGCATATATAGATTGTTAGGTTCAACGAAAGTTTTAACCTACACTATTTTCTATCGAAGTGAAGCATGGTTCGAAATGATCTTGCACCAATCTTAATGTTGACAAGCTTTTAGCAGGATTAAGTCTCAGCTGAGTTACACAATTTAAAGAAAACTTTGTGTTCAAAATGGTTTTCCCTACATGAGTACAAGCCACCGCACCAGCGTACGAATTTGAGCCATCAATCCTCATAGCATTAAATATTAGGAAATGAATCACGCTGTACAAAAAAACACGAGATAATTAAGATACATCTCTAAAGATGATTGCAAGCAATTCAGAGAACAAATCTTCGAACTTCCACCCCTACTCAAAGTCATAAATCACTTGGCGGGAGATTTTTTCTTTTTTTTTGTGACACAAGTGGACATTCTGTGGAAAATGGGTCACTCAGTCTCCAAGATGGGGGAGGGGTGGTGTGACGTAATTGCACTGTTAACCCCAACACCACAAAGAAAAACCTTTGGGCTTATGATGTAAACGGCATGCACAAAAGAAGGGATTGGTCACTCGTTTGTTTTCTGATTCTTAACAACCACCTCTTTTACAACCAAAAACAGGAGAGGTGAGGGTGGATTAAAATGTTTGCCAACAACCAACAGTAAAGGTCAAATGGAATTGTCATTTCCACAGTTTGCAGTCCAAACACAACATTTTCCTATGTGAAGTCAAGTCCCTTGGATTACTATAGTAATGACTTCAGCAGTGATACAAATTATAAAAATTCATAAGGAGAGACAGTTTCTATGGCAATCCAATTCCGCTAATCAAAATTACCCTCGCAAGGAGAAAGCCAACGCCTCATTCAAACGCTCCATCAATCGGACACCATTCAACTTCAAAAGAATCCAAAAATTCGGCAAGATGGATGGAGTTCTGCTTCTCGAGGACACTGATTGCGGTAAAGTTGATTCTCTATTTATTCATCCAATTTTTTTTCCTAATCGTACATCTCTTTCCTAATCTAAATGGCGCTTATCATGACACATTGGTGCAATTCTTCAAACTGACATTCGGTTTAACTTTTTTTAAAAATAAGAATGCGCGTGCGCGGATCCGATCATCCATGGTCTTTCCCCCATTTTTATTTTTGCTGTCCCTATTTGATGTAAAACCATGAGCGTATCCCTCATGTATAAAAATTTCCCCTCCGATGCCAACAGGAAAGCATAAAATATCTCTGCATTCGCTTGCAAAATGCCCTCGTGTCAATTGAGATGTCAGTAGACAAAGTGAACGTTGCTGAGTTATTCTCCCTGGGCACCAGTGTAGTCTCCACATACATACGCACGCAGAACAGCAGGCAATCATTTCCTTTCTCCCCTTACCGTCGTTTTTATTATTAATCTTTTTCACTCCATCTTCGACCTTTCGCACAATTTCTACGCTGACCACGTGTCGCCATTCTTTAAAAATTCTAAATTCCCACACTCATACATCAGGAATTCTTTTTTTTCTGTTATTCTTTTCTCAAATTTATACCACTGTTTTAAATTCAAATAAAACCTTACAGTACTAGAGCAATTATTGACAAAAGGATTTTCCTTTACACGTTTACCAATCAATTCTTTTATCTCACTGGAAAGACATTTTGTGGTAGCAAGGTGCAGTTTCAAATCGCCCACTATATATGCACTTCTGCTCACTGAAAAGGAAGTTGATATGTTGACTTAATTAGGAAAAGGGGAATCCAAAGTGCGTTTTCTAAGTCGTGAGTGATGCTCTCCATTTCTTTTCCTTCCCGAGAGAGATTTCCGTTTGCAGAGGCGGCGTGAGCGACCCTCCGAGGGGAGAAAGGAGAAGGAAAGGAAAAAAATCTATTAGATCTGAAAGTCATCGAAGATTTGCGCTTCGTTTGCAGAATATGTAGCCCGAGAACATTACAGTTCAAATGCAGTGACTTGGCAGCTGACTTATTCCACAGAAAAGGCAAATTGCAGACGTACATTTTGCGACCGTCCGTCCCAGTGACAGAGGACTTAGTTCAAAGAAATATAGGCTTCTCTTTTTTCCTTCTCTTTCTCTCTTTTTTAATATCCGATAAAGAAGAAACGCAGAAATGGCCATTTCTCACTGTCCAACCATCTCTTCTCCACAACCAATTTGTTTAAACAAAATCGTAATAAACAATTATGAAATGAAAAAAACAAATGTATTTTTCGAGCTCATCCTTCTGTTTTTGTTTCCTCTGGATCATCATTACAAACAACTGGCTCCACCTACGCCATGTCCTACTTTCTGGACCACCTGGACGCACATTCTTTTGTTAAGCACGCAGGGTTATTTAACAATGACGCAACACCATTGTATTATGTAGGGTTAAGAGTAAGCAACTCATTGGTGATTTAGGTCACAGCATGGCTGCGACAGCAGGACATCTTTTCCTTCGTCACCACCCTAATTGGCGAGTCCTTTGTTTGCTTAGAGGCAACTCCAATCCCATACTGCACTGCACACAAAAGGCCGGCTTTACGAAAGGTTGGGCGTGCTCTTATTGGTTGCCTTTGTTATTCAGGAATAAAACATCTTCAGGATCGCAATGTCATTAACATATTACTGCTGCTCAACTCTAAAAAAGAGCCGTAATCCAACGACGGATGGTTCGCGACGCACAATCCTTTCTTTGTCTCCTTTTCTTTTGACAAGACAACGAAACGCCATACTGGACGTTCGCGTCCGTTTCACTTTTTTGATTCACCCCCTCCTTCTTTTGAATCAGCTCTTTTACGGTTTGAATTCTATGCATCCCTTAAGAGAGAAAAAAATTTAACTTATGTCAGCTTATTTTTTTCTCTTCAAAAAAAAAATTATCGTGCACCACGTGATTTGTAATCATCAGCACAAGTTCACCCTGCCACCCACATTTAGCCAATACAATGTTGGATCTCTGGGGTTTTAATCTAATTCTGAGTAGGTCTAATTAAAACTTAAGGCTCCCAGGAGGTCGGCTTTACGAACGCATTTATTTCCCTGGGATTTACTCCGAAGTCGAAGGAAGAGAAGGGAGGTAGAGTGTGGGTCCAAGTTGTTCCCTTTACACATCCACTCGCACGCGCACTCCCTAGTGGCAAGGGGCCACACTGAATTAGTCCATTGTGTTCAATTTAGCAGAAAAGAGTACACTCTGCTTTTCCCCCTAACAGATGAGCTTACATATTGCGTACACATGGCAAACTGGTAAATAAATAAATATTTCCTACCGTAGTACTTTAATTCCTCTATTCGTATATTAAAAGAGCGCAAAACAAATTAAACTTTTGCTCACATTCACCAAGTCGAACGGCACAATTTCCCTGCTGAGAAAACCACTATCCGGGATTAATTTCGCTTAAGCACTCGAGGCAATAAGTGAAGGTGATATTTCACTTGCAAAATCAAACGTTGGAGGAGTGCAAATAGTGCTCTCTTCGTTCAATATTCGTGAGAACAGATGATGCAATGTTCTCGAGATGCTTTATAGAAAATGAAAAAGAAAGAAAAGAAAAGAGAATGAAAGAAAAAAGAAAAAAACTTGTTTCAAAGGAAACAAATTAAATTTGTCACTTGTGTTTGTCGTTTTAATTATGTTCGCATCTCATAAATAGTAAACTTTTCTTTGCGATAAATGTGACTCAGACACAATATATTCACACGAGACCAACAAAACAATTCATAGGGGCTTCCTGAAACTACGAATTAATCTGCCTTCCACTTATCTTCACCGTGCCAGGTTGTTTAGATCGTTAATTAATTTCAATTAGTTTGTTATCTGCCTACTGTACTTGCACACTAGCTGAAATTCATTTTGATCTCATTCCCTGCTCTTGTCATTCTATTACATCACGCAATGCACCACCAATGGACAATGAACGCTTTTCTACTAAATAACTACAACTATTGACATCAGCGTTCCATTAAATCAGCCACTCCACAGAGATAAAGCCCGTTGAAAAATAGTTATCTTACATTTGCATGAAAATGTTCTTCACGCCACTATCGTCGCCCAACTTTACTCATTGAATTCAATCTCATTGTTGCAGTTTTATCTGCATTTTAATAGAAACAAATAATTTCTTAGCATTTTTTCCGATTTCTGTGATTGTAGTCAGGTTTGAAGTTAATTAAATTAATTAAATGTCCATATGAATTCTTTCAAAAGCTTCCACATAGCTTTATCTACAGTCCGTTGCTGACCTCTTCTTAAACCGTAGCTATAGTGGTCTTGACCTCATGGTTTAAAGAGGATTCAACGAGTTAAACAGATAACTCTACTTAAATTAACTTCTATTATCTGTGCGATTTAATCACTATAGTCACGTACCCAAGGTTAAATTTCAATGGAAAAAGTGTAAATTATTGCGCTTCCCCTTTTCTAAATGGCTATTATAAATTAATCAAATACAATCAGAATTAATTAATTAAAATTTATTTTATCGCCTGATGTGCAGTTTGGTTTTTACCGAAAAAAAATGTTATGAACGAGTTAGATGGCGAAAACAGCAAGGAATTGCTCACTCACATGAATTGCAGGGTGACCCGACACCATCATTCGAGGGCGAACGACCCGACGGGCTCAGTGGAGCAGCTGTTATGTGGCCATATTGTGGATAGATAGAGGCAAAAGAGACTCGTTGGCAACTTGGCGAGACCTTTCCCCCATTCGTGTGTGGTGCGTGGTTCAATTGAAGAAATCATTCCATCGCATTAAGTTGGCATAAACTCCAATTTTATAATCCGTTTAAGGGCCCGTTACACACAGCGATTCAGAAACCACCACCGTTCTTCCAAAATGGCTATTCGGGGCAGCAGTGCACGTAGCAGAAGAACAAAAATGAGCGTAAAGAAAGACAAAAAAACCGAAAGAAAAAAAAAATCTTAAAGCACCAGCTCAGCAGCAATTCTCCTTACCTTCGCATCGGAGAAACGTTTTGATTACAAATTCCATCAACCTTTAGACGTAATCCCATCTCTTTGTCATCACTCGGAGAATATTATTGCACCCTTGATAAATGGACATCCAATCTATTTATTACCGTGTAGGGAAGGAAGGTTGAAATGTGTGGGAGATTAAAACTCATTCATCTTGCTCCAACTCGGTTACCATACTACTCTATAACGATCACGTTTCCTCTGGAATGTTATTCATGACTTTTATCTTATTGGTGCTAAAGCCAAGTCATTGCAAGAAAGCTATTGATTTGCCGCTCTCGTAATTTCAATTCTCACTGCAAAATAGTTGACAATTCATTGCGGAATCTCTTAACCCCTCGGAATAATTCACCGTTATGGAAGATAAGAATAAGATGATAAAAAAATAAGAAACTCAAACGTGGCCAGTTGCCAACAGTTAAACCTAGGCATGTACTTCTTTTCTTTACGATGCACTAATAATACATAAAGCTCAGCATTTACTAAAATGCGCGAGTTCATGTTATGGGTTTATTTTAGAAAAGAAAAATGAAGAAAAACCAACTCGAGTTTCTCACAAGAACGCTGTCCAAAAGCATAAATGCGTGGAAGAAATATATTCAAATTAAAGCTGTGCAACTTAAAAAACAATTTGAGCTATGAAAACAATTTCTTATCAGATGATTATGCTTTTATTTACTGTTCTTATGTTTTAATAACCGAATATCCTGCTTAAGAGAATTATCTTATCAGAAACGTTAGGAATAATCAAACAAGTAGCGTAATTACCTCATCATTTCTTGAGATCATATAATGCAAGCAAGTTAGTTGTTGCCTAGCAATCACATCAATCAGACGCGCTTTACTGCCCACCAAAGATACGCAGCAGCTACCGAGCCTCTTTTGCAACTCCACTTGCAACATAGTGTGGCCAATAAATTTGACCAGCTTCGCCCACTCCATACAGTGCAACCCGCCACTTAATTTATATCCATTGCCTCGCAACGTTGCCCAGAAGCAAAAATCCGAGCGATTAACTTGGGTCTGACCAAAAGGATTCTTCTGCTCGCCACCGTGCAATTAGACTGCTAATCCCTGCGTCTAGATTTACACATGACCACACTTAACAAACGTATTACAGATAGGAATAGCCATGTGGAAATACTCAATATTTAATCGATACATCCAATTAATTTTCAATGCCGTCAGGTAATTTTCTTTATTCCCGAAATAAATAATAATGAAAGCGTTGGCGCAAGGTAAAGAGGTTGTTTTGCAATTCCTTCTTATCAAATCACTATCTAACCTACATTAAGCACATGATTTAAAGAATTTCTTATCCCGAAAAGCCTCGCAGCTCGCATTTCGAGGCAACGAGTTTGTTTTAAGTTGAGAAAGAGAAGGATAAAAAATTTTAAACGATTTGCATTCCCGAGCATAATTTCGATATTAACATTTTAAGATCGGAGAGAAGGGTGTGTTCATAAATATTAATGTCACAGCGCCATCGACGCAATCTTCATTTTATGCTATACTATGATTTCATTAAATTCAATAGGCCCATCACCTTACGCCGGTGCTTTAGAGATTTCTTAATGGGCGAGTACAACAAGCTTTCAAATGGGGCACTTACATAATCGTAAGGTACTAGCAAGCCGACTGTATTAATAGCAAATTTATAGTGAACGTGTAACCGCCCACACACGTTTCGCGAGGGAAGAAATGAATTTTTTAACGAGTCTTATTTATTCAATGCAAAACGCATTTCACTCGAATTACACCATGCCCAAACTTATAGAAAAACTACTAGTATATAACTTACAGCTGATGCAAAATGTATAACTTCGCTTTAGCGCTTGCAAACTTTTAAAAGACTATAAATCAGCCGATGCAGTTACAAACTTAAAGAAACGCGGTAGCGAGTCATTAATAAAGACACTCGCCATTCATCATCGCTTGTTTGCTTTAATGAAGATACATGATGTAGGATTTCTTTTGTCATGTCAGTTTTACGATGTTGTTAGAATTCTAATGCAATACAAGCATCGATTATACAATTTTTAACACCTCTTCTAATTTACACTGCCTACCAGACGAAGATTCACGCCATTTTCAAACGGTCGACTAATTACTTCTGTACAATCTACTTTTTCTGTGTTGCGTGACTCTGAACTCGTTATCCCCTCCTCACTTTATCAGATTCTTTATTTAAATTGAATTCTTCAATTAACAACACCTTTCGTTGCTCATTAATCTAATTTCTTTTTTTTCTTTTTTTACAGGAATTTTGCCAGAAAGTGATAAAATGATTCAAATTGCCAAGTTTTGTGCCACAAATGCCTTTTGGATTACTGAACTCGTTGTTCACATCCGCGTTTCATTTTCATGGGCCTGAGAGGTCGTTGTTCCTTTCAGTTTACTGCGTAGTATTAACTCCCTGTGAATGAAATTCCACTCGTTGGCCACCCTCTCTTTGATTGCTCGCCAAATATCTCAGAAAGAAAAAGGAAGGTGGTGAAAGTGGGGTGAGTGAGCATAATTTTTTTTAAAAAAAAATATACTTCAGTTAGTTATACTGCTTTTAGTTGATACTTATACTGGGTTATTGAGTCGTAAAACTTACTTTATTGGCAATGAACAAATTTTACACTCGACCTAGACCATCCCTTGACCTTGATTTTCATGGTTTATGGCCTTTGAATCGTAAACACAGTTTGAGTCTAATTTTGTTACCAGCTGACTTTTTTTTGTGTGTGTATTTATTTTTATTTACATGGTTATAATTCATTCTCATTACTTTGCAAGCAAACACAACTTTTATTGCTTCATTTTATACTTTGTTATTTGTTTATTGATGCGTTTATGATTCGTTGATTTAACACTTGTCGCAATTGTGTACTAATTATGTTTATTACTGCTATTTTATGTTCTTTTTCCACATGCATAACTGATTTTTTTTTCCAGGTTACTATAATTTTATTTTCAAATTTTTATGTGTATATTTATGTTGTTCAGTTAGGCTTAAGAATAATTTATGGCGAGTTTTAACTTAAAACTAATCAATAGCCTGCATTGCATCCCATAGCATTTCCCTTTCGCTGTACCATGACAGCCTTTCCCCACACTAATTTATTACCTCCCTTTCCCATTGCTTCGTATCAACGTGACTTCATACAGGAAGAGAAGGGGTAGCTCGACTGCAAACCTTCTCGCACAAATTTATCAGCGTACACCTCAAGCTGAAATTTCTTCACGTACACAAAATAAGCCGTGTTTATTAATATTCCAAAAGCAACGGCTTTCCATTTGATCATAAGCTAAAGCCCTCTCCATAGTTTCCTTATTCATAAAAGCAGGATTAAAGAGCCTAAACATATGTGGTGCAAATTATTATTTGTTAACTGTACCGAGCTTAAATTAATATTTCAAAAGGAAGAGAGAGAAAAATCAAAATGAGTCACGAACAAGGGAGGGTTCTTATTCGGTGGAATGGGTCACAACCGGATTCGAGGGGAGGTGTAAGGGTTGTCCACGCAACGCAAGAATTTCAGCCACTTCCTGTAAGCACAATATAGTTCGGTCAGTTATGGCCGACTCTACGTAAGCTCCACCTACAGACTCGGTCAGTGTAGTCTTGCGCGGCACAGAAAACCAATCAGAAGTTGGCAGTCTGCCATCTTTCATCTCCGCCCCACATCCAAGCCCCAGCTGTCAAAAGAAGGTGGGAGGGTTTGGAGGGGGTTTCAGAAGCGCACGCGAGTCCCAACAACACAAAGAAAACTCCTTTTACAATAACAAACTTTTCACAGCTTCTTGCCTCAAACTTAAAGAAATCTCATTACAAAGTCCTCAAGACTTGGTGTGAAAAGATGCCCCAACACCGATTGAATATGGGGAAAAGATAAAATCGATTGGCAATATACTAGCAAAGCGAGTTCCATTCACTAAAATAGAGTTGTCGCGACTAGGGAAAGATTTTAGATCTTTGGACTGTAGGCAGGATAAGAGGGGAGAGCGATGGCAAAAGACACACATCTGAATATTTTTTACGAGGTGCAGAACGGTGGGGGACGCAGTCCGGTTATTTACGAGCTGCTGAAGAATGTTGCTTCCTCACTCCCTCAAATTATAGAGACCCCGTGTCCATCAATCCCATATATTTCACGTCCCCTGATGAAATCAGTTCTTTTTCTTCTCAGAGATCTGGACGTGGAGTGTTAAGACCCCGTACCTCTTATCTTTGCGTCTCACCGCTTAGAGAAACTAACGATTTACTTTCCTTTGTGCATTCGAAAGAGAAAGTACTTTAATTAATTCTACAGCAATCACAATAATAATAAAAACAACAATAATAACAACCTGTACAACATTTTTACAACTTTGATTTTATTTATTGCCTCGTATAATCGCCTTTATACCGATATCTTTCTGAATGATGGATGTTTAGCAATCTATGACAATTCGCCAAAAAAATCTCATTATGGATTTGCCGGCGCACTGTAAGCTCCAATTTTGGGCCCCACCAACGTATCGATTGGGCTCGGGTGGGGTAACTTAAAAGCGGGACGAAAACGTTGGAGAATGACAACGGTCTCCCCTTTGTTCTTCGTATAATTATTTTTTCCTTATCCGACTCAAGGACAAGTACACAGTATTCGCCTGAGTTATTTAAGGTTGAAATGCAACTTTCTCTTTATCTTATCCTTCTTTCTGTTCATAGGCTAAGTAATTTTTCACGGCGAAATTGTCTTTCCTTTTCTGCCTAAAGCAGCGGAAATTATTCTTAACTTATGATTGTCCCTTCGCAAAATATGGGTAGGAACTTTAAAAAAACCGAGTCGTATTTCATTTCTGGGTTTGATCTAGTCTATTATACACTACAATGAATTACCAATTCTAAATTTTACTCTTAAATTTATAAAAAATTAAGAATTTAGATATAGGAAATGAACAGAAATAAAAAATGAAAAAAATAAAATAAAAAACTCAAATTGAAATAAATCTTAGTTCATTAAGTTACGCCTTTTTATTTCATTTTTAAAAAAAAAGAAAATTCTTAATCCCGTAAAAAGAAAAAAGAATATCGACTTCCCGCTAGCTAGCAGCTTGTAATGAGAACAAGGAAATAGAAAATGTTATATAGAATTTTTTTTGGCTTGTAGTCTTTTAAATTTAATTCAACGTTTTAAAAAAGTAAAAGAACAAGCGAGAAGTAGAGTGTATATTGCACGGTGGAAATGGAGGTCGGGTGTAATGGAGGACGGGTGTGGTAGAGGCTGGCAAATGGTTTCCTTGCTCTGCCCGAAATGTGCCCCGTTCTTTATCCCATAACTCTACACGTGATTCTGGGTCCTGAGCTATTTTCAGAGCCCTTTCTTTTTTTCTTTTCATATTTTTTTTTATCTCCAATCTTAATAATAACCCTTATCTTTTGTTACTCGCGGTGTGGCTGCCATTGTACAAGTTGAAATGAAATTACACAATGGTGTATTACACCACAAACCATCAAATAATTTCTTTTAGACTTTTATTATTTATTTTTCTTTAAAAAACGGTTTAAAGTTTAACCCTAAATACTATCAAATTTTTATTTTCTTTCGCTCGCATTGCGCGCTCTTTTGCTGGCGCAACTTCTGCTTTAGTACCAAGAATCGACCATCAGAGGCCATTGGTGTAGATTGCCCATTTCTAACTCACCCTTAAATTAGCTAAATGTTTTCATGAGTGCTACGTGTGTTTACTTAAAAGTACTTCTGACTGCTTTCTAACATGCCGTAAATTTAAATTTAGCCACTACTTTCAAGTGTTGTTACTGCATTATGATGTCAACACGAGAAATAAGATTTTTATAACGCATAAAATATAAATTATTTTTTAAAGAAAAATATTTTTACCTGGGCTTGTTGTGCTGTTAGTTGGCCTGATTTGGGGTGGGAGTGGAATCTGTCGTCCCTTGAGAGTTGCTGGTGGGCTGCAATGTAGCGGCCGACTTCGCAGTTTGTGCTTGTTTCTCCTGCTCGTTGAGCTCTTTGATGGCTTGAATTTCTTTCTTGAGTTTCATTCTCCTGTTCTGAAACCAGATTTTGATCTGTCTCTCTGTGAGGCACAAAGCATGTGCCATCTCTATCCGCCGCCGCCGTGTTAGGTAATGGTTAGTGTGGAACTCTTTCTCCAACTCCAGCGTTTGATACCGCGTGTACGTTTGCCGACCACGTCGACGCAGACCATTCGCCCCTAAATATGAGAAACCAGAGATAAAAAAAATTACAGTTCAAAATATTTGACAAAAAATGGAATATGAATAATATAAAAATAATTAGAGTAGAGTACTGAAACTCCAGTTGGGAATTATAAAGAAACTAGGAACACTTTAGAGATTACAACTGATGAAAATGAAAGATAAACAAGTCGAGAAGACATTTTATTTAAATTCCGGAGTAAACCGTGCATGCAAGTCATGCAGAGAAATAGCTCCTTGAATTTGATAAAACGAGGGCACTAAAACACGCCTGACTGCTTGTCAACTTTCAACTTTTAAAAGAGTACAAAATCACCTGACAACAATTTTTTAAACCCGTCCATTTATACGGTAGAGACGAATGCTGCAAACGCGCTTGGCATTTCTAATAACGCCTTGCATCGAAGTGCAACAAAAACAAGTCGCGCAATTCAAGTTATGCAGTGCACAAATCCTTTTTTTACCCAACTCATTCCAGTTCCTGCTTCTAAGGATAAGGCACCTTAATTGTATCGAAATCAAGAGAGTGAAACTAATTGGTCATCTACTTGCTAAACGACAATGAAGAGAGAATAAGGGATAGCGATATAACTCTTAAATAAGATTACTGACAGTACTTTAAATTTTTAAGCATCATGAGGCAAAAATTATTACCTCGTCTCATTACTTAACTTTTACGAGGTGTTTACGCTGTCAGTAATGGCTATATTATTGTAAATTGACTTTCCAAGCACCGCAGACACGACTCACCATGCAGTAAAAAGCCAGAAACATGCTGTAAAACATTCGATAAGCACCCGCGAATTACTCGCCACTTATAACCCAATAACCAGCACAATTTTATAACTTAAATAAAATGTTAGGAAATTCTTAGTGGCTAGATCGTATACTTTTTATTGAAAAAATAATCTGACTTGAACTGATTTTTTTCAACAAAACGGAGTAAAATTGTCTTAATTTGTGCGCGTTGAAAAGTTTTAAAATATGTGCATGTTTATTTAGCTCGATTTCAAGTGCAAAAGGTTAATAACACCGAGCCGAGCCATTCTTTCCCAAGTTTACAACATCTTGCATAGCGAAAAAAGGGGAGGAACGTGTTTTTCATTTTGCTTTGAAGCTGTGCCAAAGTATTCCTTGTTACACTTGGCTGCATCAAAGAACCAGGGATCGACTACTTTGAAAAGGTTATAAAAATAAAAATAAAAGAATTTGGAAAAATATAATATTGAAAATCTTGTAAATTAATTTTGAGTCAAATTTAAAACAATTTGAGTATTTGCTTAACTATAAATCAAAGCGTCGAAAAAATATTTACTTAATGACGGTTAAAGTAAATAAAAAACAATAACTGAAAAAATAGTAAATGACTATAATTTGTCATTCTGTCACCAAGGTGCGCTCGTGGAGGTAGTCCCTCTATCTTTGCAAACGATGTGATTTATTTACCTTAATTTCATTAAGATCATTTTTCATTCACCAGAAATGACCTGAGCGACCGCAAAAGTTTTAGCGATAAGATTTTTCAACGTTCAACAAGCAAAAGAGAAATAAAGACCCCCTCTCTGACGATTATGTTGATAGAAATTGGGGAATGAATATCTCAAGAATCAATTTCCAGTTTCGCTTCGGATCACATCAGATGAGAATTCGATTGCACTAGGGACCGCGAATCAACTCCTCTTCCTCCATTTCCTTCCCTATCTCCGCCTTCTTCCAACAACTCGCGAGAGAGAAAGAAAAAAGCTCCAAAAACTTCCATAATCGTTAACCAGATGGCAGCCAATGACGGGAGGAAACACCAGAACAAAGATAGGCGGGAAAAAAAAGTGGGGATCGTCTTAGGGTCGTCATTCGTCCTACGAATCGATTTCACAGTGAAAACGAGAAGGCAAAATTTGCTGCATTCATCCTGCAAATAGTCTCCTCATCTTCTTGCAATTGTAAACTATAATAGTATTTTGGTATATGGATATTGATTTCAGATATCCTACAAATGTGAGGACTTTGTAAAAGGCTCTCTATTCTCCCCAAAATGTCTTCCTCCCCCTATACGTAGGGTACTTTGCTCTACTCACCCCGCCCTGTACACTTAACCTCACCATCTTCCAGTTCAAGTCAATAGGGTTATTATTACTCTATATTGGAAATTCCATTATACTTGATGAAAGACTGCCCTTGGAACTGTCATTCCGTTATACAGGCGTATTAAACAACACCTAATTCCACTTTCCATACTCAAACGAGAAATCCTTCGAGCTAGCAGTCCTTCCGCTTTAAAAATGATAAACATA
Source organism: Stenotaenia linearis (assembly GCA_034700445.1). Classification (NCBI taxonomy): domain Eukaryota; kingdom Metazoa; phylum Arthropoda; class Chilopoda; order Geophilomorpha; family Geophilidae; genus Stenotaenia; species Stenotaenia linearis. The sequence goes on from JAQIXT010000165.1 coordinate 16,872, forward strand.
TTTCGTAAATATTGATTGCGAGGAGAAAACTTTTATATAGAAATAAAAATCTCGCGCGAGCAAGTAAATTACGACTACTTGCTGTCTTAAATTGGGTGAAAGAAAAGATTCGACTCAGCCCCCAAAGGGTTATGTGGTCATCTAGCATGAGACTCCCCGCGGAGGCGCGCACACATAAATATACCACTGAACAGCATGGAGAAAGGCCGCCCGAGTTTCCTACAAGGCCTACGAGCGAGAATCAGCCGAGCCAAGTCACATAAATCACGAACCACGCAACCAACAATCAAACTCAAAACTTTCACCGGGATTTTCTCTTGTAAACAAATAGCTGAGCAATATTAAAATTTAAATTTAAATAACCGCAAAAGAGTAATGATTTCAACGATTTTTCCAATACGAGTATGTGTACACCCATATATATTACTTGTATCGATCAAAGAGATAAATTTACAACGTCGCTTACAGCCATTTGTCTACAGGAGTGGTTTCGTGCTTTCGATTTACGACCCATCGTATAACCATAAATCAAACATGTTTGACGATTTCTGTTCACTGAGTAGTATTTTTCGATGACCACATGTGCGAACGATACACACAAACCCAACTGCAAACATTGACCGCACGCTATCGTTTACCATTAATATAATAAGTAGTGTTTAATCAAAATTCAATTTGCCAACTTGACTACTTTATTTGTTGGGCTCTCGTGAATTTATATTAGCATTTTTTCCCTTAAAAAAATTTCATTATCATTTGCCAAGAAAATGGCGCCATGATGGTTCTGTGGTTTTTCGTGCCAAACTTCTTAATGTCTTAATGATGGCTCATCTCAACCAGTTTATTCTTAAGAGGTTTCTTTAAGTAATATTTCCTGCTGATCTTTGATAGGTTTTTACTTGTTTGTTTGCGTGACCTTGCTTTTTGGCACAATTTATGTGACTGCTTCTAATGCTCCCCCCTTAGCCTTTTCTCTCCATCATTGTCCCTTTTTTCTTCTTCTTCCCCGCGTTTCTTTTACTTTTAAACGTAAAGGAGTTTCTCTAACAGTAGCGCACTAATTATACTATTTTTCCTTTTTTTACACCGAAATGTAATAAACGAATGGCCGAGACATCTTGCACGACTCTCTCCCTTTCTTCACAAAACGTTGGAAGGACGATGAAGACACTCTTGGTTCCCCTGACATTGATAGATGTGTAATTGGTATGGCGAGCTAGCTCTGCTCGGCTCTGTTTCCCAACTCCATCTCCTCGGGTCCCTGCACTGGCACATTAAGAGTTTTCAATCATTAGAAAAGAGGCGGTGACTTCCACATCAGTCCCTTTATATAAATCTAAATAACAATTTGTTCCATCTAACTTTTCTAGAAACCATTATCCCCTGTTACTGAGAGAGAAAAATCATAAGGAAAAAATTTCTTTCTCCACTTCCCAACAGAACAAGTACATAAACATCAGGACGCACGAAACAGCTGGATCTTAATGGTATTCTTGGGAGATTGGGCTTTCTGCACTACATGGGTGTCTTGATACGAAGCGCAACCATTTATAGCACATGTTTAAATGTTTTTCTAGACAAAAAATAATTGCTTTTCGTAAAATGTTGAATACCGAAATCTCTACCTGTGCAAGAATAAGCGCCATCTGGTGGTTGATTTCCTAATTTTTTTCTCTATCTCGTTTAAATACGACTCGAAGCTGTCGAAGAAAAAATTCTAACAAAATATTTTCCCGCGTTGTTTCCACGTCTTTGCGTTTAAACCGTTCACAGAAAAGTAGGCGAGACCCCACACTACACGTTTTGACACATTTCGAACAGTTTTATGGGCAAGCAGTCGCCATAAAGCAATGCCACGGTGATGGAACAGTCTGTCAAAGGACGGGCGCTATTAATCATGGGTGGCTGCGGAAAGAGGATCAGAAAAATAGAGGGTAAAAAATCACGGAACCAGCAACACTGGTGTAAAGCTGGAGAAAACAGTAGGGGTATTCATTAAATGTTTGAGGATGTGTGAAACAGTGATTACCGCGAATGAGCGAGAGTTGATCTGAGGCTGCGCACAAAATTACACGAAGTCATGGCAACCATATTTTCCTTCTTCGACGCCAAGAGAAAATAATATTGTCTCGAGACAGAGCGTTGGTTTTTGGCTGTACCGAATACAACGCAGCGTGAAATACCATAGACACATTCACATTCAACCGACCGCGTGGTTGCCTCGGGTGATGTAGCACACATTCACCCATCCACATCATAAAAAAATCTAACATTCAACATTCTAATCCTCAAACCTTTACTTCAATGTCTAAAAAAGAAATAAAGAACAATATAGTATATGGGAGTTTTGCCTTTTTTCTTTCGCTGATCAATTTTCCTAGTTCAATGGACAGAGAATCCTTTTTTCTTAATATAAGCTTACTAGTTCTCATTCTTTTTTAAATCTATTTTCATCAATCTCTTTTTTTTCCCTCTTTCCTTTCAAAAGGTTCACATTTTCCTTGAAAAAATGTATTACTCTTTTTAAAGTATTAACTTTTTGTATGTGAGTGGAGGGAGCTTCTTTGCTCATACATTCTCGTCGAGAACCTTGTTTGAACATTCTAAGATTAAGATATCGGTGCCATCTATCGCCTATCACGGGGCGGAATACATTACACTTTAAACAATGCCAAGTGCTCTCTTAACCATCCAACTACGAGCACAAGCTCCCAACTGCATTTGATAGTGGGCGCCGCCAAACCACACAGAAATTGCCTCCCTTTTATCGCCAATTGCCAACATAACCACTTTATGGTTCTTTTATCGCCAATCATAATCAAGGCAAATATTTGCTATTGATAAGGTTGCCCGCTGCCTTTTAACCAAGTGAAAATTCCCTTCTTTATAACTGCGAGTCCCCCAAGAACTGAATCAAGGTAGTACAGACACTTGTATCCGCTTCAATGATTCTTTTCCCATCCTTCACAATTTAAAAAGACCGGGGTCAGAACCAGAAAAGCTCTTTAATAATGTTTAACTCGTAAATTTGCATGGCACCTGTATTACTTTGGTAGAAAAAAATGCTGCACTATTTTGACCTCATTAGTTATAGATCCTTTGGCTCGTGTGGGCAATGAGTTTTTTTCTCCAAAGGTGTGAATGCAAGTCCTAACTCAACTAGACAGTATCTGTTATTCTTAAAGATGAATTAGGTCGCCAAGTGGAGAGGCTTCTTCAATTGCTTATCTCACAAGCAGTTTTTTCCCTTCTTAGTAAATACTCGGGACATAAGAGAGGTTGACTTTGGTCATTCACGTCAGTGAAATCTTTGAAAAGGAGTCTCTGCTTCTGCTGTCAATGAAACCCAGCCATAAACAAGCAAGCAGAAAAAAAGTCGTAAGTTTTCTCTGCTTACAAAGGCAGGCACTCAGGTGCAGATGATACAAAAAAAACTGAAAAAACAGTTGTAAATTATGTGAATGAAAATATTTAATGTTTGCTCCTGATGTTTATATTTTTTTTCCTATTATTTTTTTCAATTTTAAGAAAAGTCAAAGTTATAACGCTATGTAATTGAACGTCAAAACAGACCGGATGTTACTTGGAGGGTTGTTTACAAAAAATAAAATGAATCACGCGATGTTTATTGATTACATAATGTTAAAATAAGGGGATTTTTACACCTGTAAAGAATGCACTAACATATTCTTAAAAAGCCATAAATATTATTTAGTTTGATCGATAGAGAAAATACATCTAGAGAATCCGGGTTGTCACAAGAACCAATCATTCCTTTCCCTTTTTCCCCTCTGAGCAAATGTCACACGAGAGGAGCTAGAAAAGCAGAGAGCCAAGACTAATTTCCAACGTGATAATCACTGATTTTTAGCTGCTTGAGGGAATTTTCGAAATGATTTTTATCTAGCCAAATGAAGCAAAAAAAAAGAGGTGAGCGCACTGCAACGCGCAGCATTTTTTGACCCACGGGGTATATTTGACAACCTCGGTCACCGTTCCACAATTTTTTGGGTACTTTTTTCCTCGTTATTGCACATGCGCAGTTGACTTCCATCTACCACAGAAGGTGATGCAAGTAAATCAGCCGACGGCGGCCTACCTCTTGAAAACGGCGTGCGATACCAGCAAGGTGCCCTCGTCGCAGCCCGCTTGTGATGGGAGAAACATGGCCGAGGGCGGTAGAAAAGAGGGAATTCCGTTGCCATGGCGATATGGCGCTCCTGTTTATCAGCCTCCCGTTTTTCATCTTGAGATTTTTTTTCCTCCCCACTCGTTTTTTATTTATTTTTTTCTTTTAGCTTTTTTTAAGGGAGGTGGCATGGGGATGTGAGAATACAGAGAAAACGCGGTTCAAGCCAATGATTCACGTGCCCAACGTTGGTACAAGTCGAGCTTAAAAACGGAGGGCCAAAGCCGACACATCCATTATATTCAAACATTCTTTAAACTAAACTCGTAGATCCATATTTTTTCCTCTGCCATTTTTTCTTTTCCAATTTTATTTTTACATTTTTTCCCTACAGAACCCTTATTTTTTCCCCCTATCATTTTTAACCTCTTCCACTTGCTCTTCAACGTTGATCTGTCTTCTCTCACTGTCGACACAAGAATGCCCAACAAAGTCATAAAAAAAGATATAAAAAAAAGAAAAAGAAATTGTACATTGAATTTATACTAGTCTGGGAAATGACCTGTTTCTAACGGCTGACTGTGGACATTATTTGTTACCATTTGCGCATAGTCAGGGAAAATCCCTCAACTCTCGGCGGGTCCATCAACACCCCGGTGTTAGGGATGGCCCCCGCCTCTAATGCCCATTCGTGATCTCCAACATAAGGATGTGGCCTGACGTGACAGTAACAAAAGCCTTTTCCCCCCGAGATTCAGAGCATCGCCGTGTTTCTATACAGCAGATTCCTATTGTATCTGACAGGCTTCTGCTTTGCACTTTAATTAATGAGATGGCTTAAGTCAGACATTGGTTGTGAAAAACGAATGGGTCCGGACGCGCGGGCGGCATTTGGGGCGAGGAGTTGAGGGATGGGCCTATCTCGAGTTGCAGCCCCGTGGAGGGGGTAGGGGAGAACACGAGGGCCCTTTCTAATTATTGCTCCTGGCTCTGTTTTATTTACTTCAACCCCAGGGACGGGAGTAGAAATTGAACATTCATCTTATTCACGGCTATATCTCATTCTACAACATTTTAAATTGAACTCGAGTCTTTTCCTCACAACAACGAACCCATAAAATTGAAAATTTTTTCCTAACCTATCACAATGTGTATACAGCGGATTGGCAGAGAGTAAAAACTGCCATCCCTTCATCTCTATTTTTTCCCTCGCATCAAGCAGCCTGCCCCTAGTGGCATAACGCAAACAGAGATGCAAGAAATTTATGAGTTCCCACAATGAAGAGTGTAAATTTTAACCTCCTATTTATAGCTCAGAATTTTCATGTGGTCGGGAACAAAAGGATGTCACACCACAAAGGGTAAAAAAACAAACTAACTAAGCTTAGTGAGAGCAGCTGCAAAATTTTTACCTTCAGCATCGAGGCAATTGGCTCAGAATCTTTTAATCTTAAACTCATTTTTTCTCCCTTCACCCCGTTTAAGCTTTCGCTTTCATGAATTACATCTAAATCCTGATTTAAAGTTTCTTCTAGCGATATTGAAAGAACGGACCCCCATTTGAAGCGAAGCCGCTCTTATTCTCTTAATTCGATTTTTTATTTCAACCCTCCGACCACTATCAGACCCCAAAAAAAGATTATTTTTTAAAGGTTCGGGTTAACATTAACCATTGTGAATCACTTAATGCACATTTCAAAACGTAATTTATTTTTAGGATAAAAACAGAATACTAAGTGCTATTTTTGAAGGAAAAAAATTTAACCTAAGGCAAATTATTTTTCTCAAAGGGCCTAATTGGCCCTTTGTCAAAACTGGAAAATATTATCATAACTTGAGTAAATATTTTCCTGGTCATAATTTTTGCATATCAACAAGATCTAAGCAAAAAAAAAATTTATGATCATTTAAAATGAAATAATTGAAATAAAGATATTTTATTGTGATTTAATTGAAAAAAATTGCTCTACCTCCCAATTTACGCGTTTCCCCCTACTTTTATCTGTTTAGGGATCGTATAACAGCGCAACCTGTCTTAGTTGTTTAAAAAAAATACTTGGTAATAAAATAGAGGCTACCCTCAAACCGAAGTCGGGTTTTTTGGTTGTCAGAAAGTCCCTCTTGCGGCCGCTACTCACTAGTGGGGGCAAAAGGGGAAGAGTAGAAACCTTTCATGAGAAAACTCTTACAGTTGCAAAGGGAGGACAACTTATTCCCAGATGGAACTTGGAAAAAAGGAAGCTGATATTTTTGTATGCTGCAGATGCGCGACCATTTTCCTGTCTGACTTGACACGCAAACATGACTGTAGAAACACATGTCGTATATGGAAAACTATTTATGAAATACTTTACCTCAATAAATAAATCATCCTTAATCAACATGCACGAGCGATAAATAAATGCAATCCACTTAAACAAATACAACAACAATTCATAATTTCTTAATTCATAAAGAATTAAGATTTAAAAAGTTAAATTCGATTTTAAAAAAATACACACGAGAGAGTAACGCTACGCTAACGCCTCCTAGATACTAATATGTACGCAAGTCAATGGCGTCACACTCAGTTGTAATCCTATCATGTTGTGCAGCACTTTAATGCACTACACCAGACTTACTGCCAAGGCAAACAGCAGTGAAAGAGACTGCCCGAGCACTTACAGGAATAAAGCAAGAAAAAGGTTTCACTACGGATGGTGAGAAAGAAGAGACAGCAGCCGAACTTGTTCCGAGCTCAATTCCTCGGTGACATAAAGCTGAATGATGAGTTGGACCAAGCGCCAAGCTCCATATTGAAACTCTCGCTGCTTGCGGTCTAAGAAATTATGGTGGGCACACGCACCAAAAACCATTAGCAGCTATTCTACTTCTTTTCGCAATAAGCAAATAAATGGAAACGAGCGAGCACTCCAACCGTCATCCATTTTAAACACTCGCCTTCACCAATGTTCATCTCTCGTCTCCATTAGAATCAATCCAGCACCGAGTCGCTATAACGAGTCCCTCCTTCTATCTAGCCTCTAACCATGCTAATACATTTTCAGCTAATGTAATCTAACCAACTTTCAAGCCGCACTTTTATATCGTTATTAGCCTAATAATTTTATTACAATGTTAACCAGGTGATAATTGAATTTTTTTTATTCATTTCTTACTGTCGTGAGCCAAATCGACAAAATAAACAAATGGATTGAGTAATTTGTGACACGAAATAAACAGTATCGTTCGTTCTACTCGGGGTAATCCAATTCCGTAAAGAAATCGAAGTGCCAACTGCATAGTGCACGTACTGGCTCGACACATACACACGCGCGGTCTAAGGTCTGTGCAGCAATGCTCTTGACACATTGAAAGCTTTAATCTGGGAGGGAGAGAAATTATCCATGGGTAAATCGGGGGCTGGAAACGAATATCTATGTGTGGGGGAACGAATAAGCCATGCAGTTGTGTGTGGCTATCATCTCCCTGATCCAGGCGACAGATTAGAATCGCGTAAAAATCACTTGAAATATTTGATTGTGGTTCAAAGTATTTTGGCTCGGAAAATCATTCATCACTCGTTTCATCATTCATTTTTCTTTCATTTCTTGTTGTCGCATAAACTTGAATTTTTTTGTAATACATAGCCACAAATTCGCTGATATTAACGCGGACACTCACCCTAGGGGAGCCCCTCTGTGGACACACGGAGAAAAACTACAACCAGCTGCAGCTGCTTCAATTATACGACTCGAGTGGTGAGTGGCCAAGCAGCAGCAAGAGCAATCGAAGGCTCTTTTGTAGGTGCTATCTTACCTCAAGCATTATTTCATAGCTCAATTAATGTTAAAAATAAAATGAATATTTTTAAGAAAAAAATTCAAGATTAAATTAATTTAATCTAAAAAAAATTATTTAATAATGTGCCACCAACTCGCGTAATAAACGGCCACTCAGTAAATTAGAAGGCTTTGGTCACCCGCCAAAATCCCATCAACGTCTTACCTTATACGAAAGAGAGGCCGCGCTACCCAACACCTTCAGTCAGACAGCCGTGTCTGGCAAGCTCACTTCGGTGATGGGATATTTTATATCACACCAGAGTTAAAACGTACTTAAGGGTATTTTATGGCCACAGGACCAATAACTTGGATCTTAAAAAACATGACGGGTACACAGAATGACGTCATCTTTAAAACTCAACACACGCGAGCATTCACCCTAATCCAAAAAACACTTTTATTAGAGTAATAAAAATTGAAAAAAATTCATTCATTACTCAATATACTAAGAGAAATCTAGTAAGCCCGATCGAGATAAAATTAACCCTCATTGAACCCGAAAGCAAGGTTTTAGCAACAGCCATGGCCGATCAAGAGAGAAGGAAAATGAGATGGCGGTACGGAGTTTAATTGCAACATAGTGAGAAATGTTCGGTGTTGAACGTGACTCTACTCACCTGCAATTGCCATCCACGGATAGAAAGTGTGATTTGTGGCTGGCTGCTGCACAGGCGAAGCCGCCGTAGAGGAGTTCGTGTTTTGACAACACTGAGTCCATGAGTTGGGCACCCGGTCGCGCGGACTCGCTCCCGTCTCGCCTGCGAAAGAGCGGACCGAGTCCGGCGTGCATGCCGCGGGTCTGACGGGCAGCGAACCGCCAGGCCAAGCGGTTACCTCTTTGGCTGTCGAGCTGTATCCGTTCTGATCTTTTGCCGCGCAGTCCGACTTGTAGGCGGGTTGGCCATCGGTCGACGCGGTGCTTGACGAGTACAATTTGCAGGGCGAGCCCGTCGCCGGACTGTCATACGAAGAGTCCTGGTGAGCCCGAGTTTGGGGTTGCGGGTACGGCGGCACGGTCAGCCCCAACGGGAACCGGTAAGCTTGTTCGCCGGATCCCTGGCTCCCATAAAACCCGCCTTGATCAAAGTACGAGTTCATCATCCAGCCGACACACACACCACCCTCGTTCCTTGCGACATCAGATTTTGAATTTCTATTTTTTACTCACGTCAACGTGTTAGATTAAATTTGTTCACGGCAGGAATGTGTAAACATTTCAAGGACAACCCGGAAGGGCAGTTTCAGCCAATCACCGACCGTAGTTTCGACCGCATCACGCACACACTCACGACTGTGTGCCTCCGAGCGAGATTAGGTCTTCCAATCAAGGAACGAGTCAAGGGTTATACTGTGACCTAAAGCTTTGACCCGCCATTGCATCTTCCAATACTTACGATAAATTTTTTTTGTAAAATCCGCAAAAATTTCAAATAGGTAAGATATAAAATTTTTATGCTACACTTGACTCTATATTTCTGTCCTTTTCATTTGCTAGGCATTTTATTTTGCTCTTCTCCCTCCCTCTTTCGGCCTATGTGCTGCGTGATGGCGCTGGCTTGGCGGCAACACGATCGATCGCTCGTTTGATTGGCGCTTCTTTTCCACATATACTCACACACAACGTCACTATGGAAACAAGCCTTTGCTGGCCCTTTCTCACAACCAAACCAAACTAAACTCCCATAATAATATTTTCGATGTTAACCTTCAAATTAATAAGGGGAAAATAACACCTGCTCTCGTTGCTCACCTGGTTTGCAGCAAAACAAAGAATTGACTAAAAACTTGTTTTATTTTATTTCCGTTACAAGTTAACATCAAAGTAATTTATTTTTATTTTTAAAAGCCACAATTATCATTCGAATCTTAATTAATTTAGAATTAGAATCAATAAATTCGTGCTTGTCAGAGAAATAGAAATTTTGCTAATTTAATTATAAATAAAATAAAACAGAAAAGTTTAAAATACATTTGGCATTAAAAGTTTTGTCACCTTTATTTTTTTATCATGTTTTCCTATTTTGCAATCGATCTATTTAAAAAGTTTGAATAGTTGTCGTATTTGACATTAAAATCTAAAATCTAATGGGGAAAATAAAATCAGAATTTGTGTGAAGTTTGAATGGCATGTAAATATGGAATTAGGTTATTTTTACATATATGTATTATTTTTTCCCCGAAATAATTATATCCCACGGGTATGTAAAAGTTAAATACCCTTAGAGAAGAAATAAATTCAATTAAAATCACAAAAAAGTTGAAAACATTTTTACCAAAAATAACAAAATTGAGGTTAAAAATAAGCATCAAATAAATAAATATTCGTATCAAAACTAAATCAATTAACAAACAACAGAGATCAATCCACTTTCCTCATACAACCAGAATAATCCAATAAACCTGAAACTTAGGGGGGAAAACATAATGGATAATCTAGGAATTTATACGCATTCTGACATCATTGTGTTTGCATACAAGCAACTACACAAGACTTCCTTCGAAATCGCCAATGATTTTCGATCAAAATATGTACTATTGTTTTTAAATAGATTCAAAGATTAAAAAACAAACAAGAAAATAACAACACATTTTTATAAGGAAAACACGATTTTCCTTATTTACATATCAAAAGCATGCAATAGATCTGCGAAATGCACGTGTAATTTTGAATTGACACAGTTTTGGTTGAATGGATTTTCAGGATAAGCCATAAAATGAAAAAGAGGAGAATCGCAACTAAAATGCCCATTGAAATAAAGCGCTATTAAGAAATTTAAGTGGTCAATACGACTGAAAGATGCAACACGTGTCCAGATGAATGACCAAATGTAATATGAAACAAATTTATTCCAATGCCTAATGACTGCTGTTAGATATATCGATTTAGCATCAAGAGCCCGCTTCAATGGCTTTGCCTTTGCACCAATACTGTACACCAATGCGTATACACACAGCCAGAGGTTGAGTTCAACTACCCAACACCAGGCGGACATAGGCCGTTAAGTTTGTTGACCAATTAAAGTTTGAAATGTTACGCAAACAATAAAACTTTTATCTAATTAATTTTTTTATTAAACGGAAATCAAATTTGAGTTTTATTGCTGCTTTTATTTTTTTCTGAATTAATTCGCTCGGTCCCATTCATCGTAACTCAAGTGAGTGATGCTCATTTTTTATCCTAACTTTCTCTATTGATTTATGACCGGTGGAGGTGAAAATAGAAGTTGGTTTATTTATTTAAAGCCACAACACGTGAGTACAATTGTGTTTTCCTGCTGAGATAATTGCCCGTATAAAATTGCATTCTTCATTTTAACAGTCAATAAACAAACGAAATTGTGGGTGATTGACTTAAGAATAGACCGTCCATTAGCTTCTAACATGTTGGGCTCATCGCTAATCATTTAGCCACGTTGGCAGCCCAATAAAGCAACATTATTTGACCTCTAGCTCTCAACAATAAACTACTTGGACAAATGCACTGTCAACACTGCTGTTGGATTAAGAGATAAGCCTAGGTTTATGGAGTCATAAGTTGGACGCGAACATAAGGACAAGTTTGACGTGAGTCAATTGGCACATATGTTCGTGCTTATTGGGCCAAGTCTGGATTGTCCACATAAGTTTTTCTTTCAAATTAAGATATATACAACTGGACTCTCCTCTTTTGTTCAACTCCCTTTTAGCGCTCGCCTATGTAACGTGTGTTTGGGTATTTTACGACTTGGAAGGTCGAGCTGGGCTCTTTGGGTTTGGTCGAATTCTGTTCATAGCGACAGTGGCGGCCTTCACCTCCTGATGGATTGCAGTGGTGGTTCGATCTTGGCGATAACAGTCCCGTTGCCATTTACAATAGGGGCCTGGCTGGGGCAGCAAGCCCGCTGCCCCCAAATTTACACTGGGATTCCGTTCTCGGGCCAAGCCCCTTCGTTCGGTGTTGAATCGAACGAACATGCGGCGGGCGGAATCGGGGGTTCATGTACAATGCTCGCGCACAGGTTGTGTCATCCCAGAGGCAGTAACAACGCACTCGTCTGGAATAATCACACGTTTCGAGGGACACAGAGTAGGATGAGGGGGACGACGATTTGAGTTGAATTCCTCTGTAGCAAATCCTTTTCCTGCGTTTAATCACAGAGTGGGCAAATAACGACAAAAGTTTCCAAATCCATAATGTGTTACTTTTCAACTCCCCGGAAAACTTTAATGGGATTTTAACGACGTTTCTCATCGTATCTAAGGCCGTAAGTGCACTGTCCAGGGTGCGCAGTGTACTAGGAGTAATTTTCAATTCAAAGAGCTATAATTCCTTTTGTTTTCCAAAGTCCGTCTCCTACCCTTTTACTGACAACTGCATAACTATAATTCCGCTCACAAAAGCTTATGGCTTCTCTTCTTGGCAATGCATTAATGCAGTGTGCATCCACGGGGAGATTTTCGTTATGAATTCCGCTGTACGTTCGCAGAGCGAGTCCCATGAGAAAATGATGCATGCATCATAACCCACCAAGTGTGGTGGAGGGGTGATTTCAGCTCCTTAACTTTGCCCGTCAATATTACTTCCTTTGTTACTGAGTGTCAAAGATATGGGAATTTACTAAATTCCCTGCACCCCCTTCCTAAAGTACGGGTTTTATGAATTTTTATCTATTAAATTAAACGCGCACTCATGCTTTTCTATAATTTCTCACATGCTATGTGAACTTAATTGCATCAAATTAAACCGTACCAGAGACTTGTTATTTGCATATTAAGTACGGAACACACATACAAATCCGTTAAAATTGCTCTCCTTCATGGATCATCTGTTTCATTAGTTTAAAAACATATTTAGGTTGATTTAACTCAAGTACAATAACCTTAATTCTTGCCAAATCTCACCCATCCATATCTGTCACTATCAAAAAAATGGCCTAATATCATGAAAAAAAATTTAATCTTTTTTTTAACTTTTTATTACGCACTTTATAGAGGACAAAATGTGGAGGAGTTCGACTTCGATTCCCGTAGCTATTGTAGGATAATTCTTTTCCTTGTTTGGTAAGAAACTCAAATACGAACTGCACCCTTTCAATTGAGTAACACCGATATGACCCAATAAATTTTCATGGACTAAACAAATTTTAGAGGTGCGGCCATTTGATAATAATCGGTTGAAGAAAGAGGTGTTCAATTTAAACGTTACAAGTGTATGATCAAATCTTGTATCGGAATGAAAAAGGAGGTGGCCAGACAAATTGGTCGAAGTCGAATGTTGAATAATTCATGGGGAATCAAAAATAACACATCACAAACCATAGGGTTCGCGGGAGGTTATTGCATAAATTACGCCCTTAAGATCTAGTTGGGTAACTTTTTTTCGAGGTACTCATGAGATGTTCTAACTCTTAACCTATATGTTTTGTTTTCTGTGTGCTTGCATCTAACTACAACTATAAAAGAAACTCTTTCAACTCATACTCGCCTCTGCAGTGCATTAAAATTGATATACTTCAGAAAAGTGCAAACCAAAAGCATTTTTCTATTCGTGTATATAGAGTAAAAAATGCTGATGTCAGAGCTGCTGTGCAAGTTCAAACTTGAGTTTTTTTCTCCCTTCCCATCTTTTTCTCTTGGGACCTTGTACTTTTAAAGTAGTCTACTTTAAAATAGTGTAGTATAGCAACAAGAAGACGGGATCGAACAGAAAAAAGAAAGAAAGAATAAAAAAGGCTTTTTGTGGGAACATCAAGTTTTCAAAATACTGGTTATGGCCCAATCATCCATTTGAAAAGAATAAGGGGAATAGGTTTATATCCAGCTGACGGGGTGGCGACTTTTGAAACCATTACGTCCATATGGTGCAAACTGAATAGGAAATATTGAAATTGGAAAAATAATATGCAAATGATCACTGTAATGACATGCATTCTCCGTAACTGGTATAGATTAATTGAATTCCTATTTCATAAACTCATTAAAAGATCCTGACTTTAAACTGCTCATTTAATTTCATCTAAAAATTATAATTTCTAACTCAGAAAACTTCACTTCTAAATTTAAAAAAATAATTGCTCAAGTGACCTTTCATGCTTGTACAATCAATGCCACATTTGATTACAACAACTGCAATCATTCAACCAATATTTTTCATGTTCGAATCCGCTGATGTGGAAATCGTGTGATCAGAACAGTAGTCAAATATAAAGACAAAAAAAGTCTCCCACTGAGTGACCCAATAAACTCATTATGACAATTGCTCCGATACGTGATATCTATCAATGTCACCCTTGAAAGGATGCCTCACTTAAGGCCTGGGTTTCGCAATCTACTACTAATAATATTTTATTGGCCGAGTGTTATTTCGTTTTTAGTTTCACCAATTCGTTTAATAATTTATGTTTTCACGAACAGTAAAGAAGTTTCTTAAGCAATGAGTGGTACATTATTCATGCTCTCCAAGAAACAGTATTAAAAGTATCCATGGTGGTTTAAGCTGGGTCTATAGGAGCAGAGCTTGTGGGATTACAACCAGGTGGCAAAGTAATAACGAATGGGAAGCCTAGTCAGGTCGCCGATAATGTAAGAGGCCTGCTCCTACCAACCTGCCCATTGGAATGGGCTGAAACTGGCCACAACCAAAGAGGAGGACCTCGGCTGCCATACAGTCATGTAGCCGCTTGCAGATGGTTTTATTTATGACAGGGAAACAAAATCCATAAAACGTATATTGTGTGGAAAGAAATGCGCAGTCGAGGTCAAAAAAATTAAATATATAAAAAAAATATATAAAAATAAAAAATTGATGCAGATTGAATCGATCGTCGTGAAATGACTATGACTTGACAAGTTAAACAAACAAAAAAAATAAAGAAATAAGAAAAAGGAAGAGGAGAGAGAGAGAGAGAGAAAGAAAAAATAAGACATTTATCGAGTAGGGACCAAACCAAATTGTACGTTAAAAAATAATCACTTCATTTGTACTTGTTTTGTGCGAAAAAACGTATGTCTTTATGATTTGTAGTGTCTATTCTTTCCAGTTTCAGCATTACAGCTGCCCTAGCAATAAAACAATTGCCACAACAGGTTTCTCCTAACTGCAGAACGTACCTGCTGTCATGTGCAACGTTAGATAACACGAGGCCAAGCGCTTCCCCAGAGACAACAGCCTTCGTTTACTAGCACAAGGTTATCTTAAGGAGCAAAACCCTTACAACACCACTAAGTTCCAGTAGTCATATCACAACCTTCACTTTTTTTGACAACGTAAAACATTTGACGCTTCTACCTATTACATGGCCATTTTTGTAACAAAAAGAAACATATGTATTATTTTCCATTAGTACCTTGCTTGCACCCATTTTATAAAAAGGTGAGACAAGAAGATCGATAAAACAGGTGACATATCTAGTGTATACACCTCACGTATCCTGTTGGCTAAAGGTTTGCCAATTGAATTAAGTTTTATCACGTCATAGTTGGGAAAGTGGAATATTGGCTTCACATCAATAATAATAGAAAGGTAGGGGAGATTCAGCTGTCATGTATTCATCCTATAAAGAGAAAGTAAGGGGGGATGAGGGTGGTCAACATGAAAGCATGAAAGCATAAACACACTAGGCTTTAATTGTGCTGGATTGTTCACATGGGGATTCGGGCCAATGAGGCACCTGAGCTCCAAAGCAACACCCTTCACGGTGCAAACCCGGACCCAAGGGGGCAGCAGTATCCACAACAAACTCTATGTATAATTTGCGCATTTACTATCTTAAATTTGAGATTATTTCTATTGTTATTGTTATTGTTAATCAGTATTTATTATAAGGAAAAGGAAAAATATTTTCGATTATAATGTTTTGATTGTTTTCCTACTGAAACTATAAAAAATATTCCATCAATTGACAAAATTAATGTTAAATTTTTTAAATACCTATTGAAAGTTGTTTATACTGGGGTACAATGAAACGTAAAGAATAGAAAAAAACTTAAGTAGCTATATAATTTGTACTTTCTTTATGAAAAGCGTGATGAGTAATATATTTTTTCCCTTTAATTCTTTGAACCCAACATCTACCCTGGGATCTTAAAACACATGATAAACGAAAAAAGGTACATAAACCCGTACTTCCGTGTAGAAATACAAAGTAGCCAAGCCTGTAAACCTGTCTGATAAGACTAGCTACTTTTTCCTTCACATGAAGAATTACTCAAGTGTGCAATTTCAGTTTGTATTTAAGCTTCCGTCGTGTAATTTAAAAGTCGTAAAAACACTACTATAATCTCGAATTTAAAAACACTACCTATGCTATTGTTTTATTGAAATTACGTGCTCATTTTTTGTCGATACGATTCACTTCTTTCACGCCTTTAATACAAAGAAAAAACTACAACCTCTAATTGTTACCTCAAAATCCCTATGTGTGAAAATAATAAATAATATTTTTTTAAAAGTAATTTAATAGAAAGTATAAAAAGTTTTTATATAAAAATGTGATTGAAAACTTTTGTGACCGCCATGCATATATAACCAACCAAATCTATTCTTCCCAGCAGTGAAGGGATGCGTGTAATTTCAGACTGAGACGATCGATCAAATCGCGCATGATCAGTGTGAGCGAAAACACACTTGATCCGTACAACGAATAAATGAATTTTTCCAGTTTCAAGTTTTAAAATTTCCATGTCCACAAAATGTTGTAAGTGTAGGTATTTGCTTCGAACAAAGAAAATTGAACTTAATTGTTTTCAAGTGTGAAACAAGCCATGACTTTCCATTGTGAGTTTTTCGTTTTACGCGCGGTCATCACATCACTTTTGTTTGATAGTTTACTTGGAAAATTAATAACAGATACTGAATTTCGTTACGGATAATACATGTGTTTGGGTATGCAGCTGGAACGTTTATATTCGCGACGAGAGAATTGTGAAATATGGCTGATCAATGCAGCAGCAGGCATTAAGGGTTGGCACTTGCTTTATAAGACTTTGCAGCAAAGCTGGGAAAACTGTTTGTTTTGGAACAGAACATTAGCATAAAGACCTGCGCACAGAAAGGGTAATGGAATCCAGAAGCCATGTGAGAGGGTATAAGGTAGTTGTTTGAAAGTCAAATTAAAGTAGTTTATATATTGTTTTTCTCCCGTCCCTTTTCCAGCGCGTCTCGCGAAATATATTAAGGAACACAAAGCCCTGATAAATTTTCGAATAAATTCCATTCAGAGAATGGCCGAACCGAACTGACTGTGGGTTCGCTATTAATTACAAGTGCACTTGACATGCCAGTTGATGGTCTACAATTTTCCAATTGGCTCACTTACCTATAGTAAATCAGAATAAATCTTTACCGACATTAATCTATGCATACGCCTTTACAGGAATGTGCATTCCAAACAGCACCACAATGGAATCCTCTGGTTATGTCTTTTCCAACTGTAGCAAACATTTATAACTTGCCTGCAAAACTTAGAAAATTTATGTAGCCAATGAAACTCGTCCTCATCGAGGCAAACTAGTTTAATGGCATTTTAATGCCTTTTCAACAATTTCTTTTCTCCTCGATGCACATTTCAAGGCATCCATCAATTTTACCTATCTTCGGTGCCTCCCGAACCAACTTCATTACGGTTTTCAATTTTACAAAGCCTAACGTTATCAATTCTTTAACATTAATAGCATTTTGACTCTAATTTTTTTTTGTCAATTTATAAATCGTAATCGTCTTTCAATATAAAATATTGCTTTCTCTGCAATCTTTTACTGTGGCAATCCAATGCATTTCAAAATGGGAGTCGAGTCATCTCATTATGTGGATGCGAGACTTGTATGTGTGTGCTGCTATCGGAATTTGGTTCGCTCCCACATTGGAAATGGGCACAGTTGGACTGAAATTGGTCTTGCGATCGGAGGCAAAAGAAATTATGATCGACGAGTTTAATGCTGTTAAAATAAAATTGATATGTCGGCAACGTGGGTCACGTAGATAATAGAATTTGTCGTGAAAAGAAGTAGTTAAACACGTTTCCTTGTAATAAACGTAATTAACTACAAGAGATGCATGCCAAGATAATTACCGCGCTAGTTAATCCCGACTTATAAAAATTAAACGAATGGCAATTTTTTCCGTCAAACATTATTTTGATGTTTTGTTTAGTCAGAAAAAAAAAGACATAAAATAGCAATAAGGCCCTTTTGAAAAATCAATTTAAATTTTTTATACAAGCCATTTCTCTTTACGCTTTCTCATTTCCTTTTCTCTATATGCTGTCCATTGAGTGCAAAGTCTTAGGTGAATAACGAGAAATGAAAAAGGTCTATGTGCATGGAAATGAATTTTAAGCGAGCTCCAAGTTTCCTTTATTGATTTATCCTTCGCCTCGCCCACACAAGCATGGCATAGAAGCTTGAATGCGTTTTAATATCTCTTCCACACAAATTTATGAAATCTAATTTTACTGCTGCTGTTGCCACCTGGCTCGAAAGGGAGAGAGGGGAGCGGCGGCGAAGTAATATGCGACTTGGTCTGGAGAAGAACAAAATACTCGACATCAAAAATGGTCGAGGCTGAACATTTCGTTTTCGTCTATGTGAGATGTGACAGTTTTCATACCTAATTGCAGACATTATACTGAGACAACATGTCGAGTCTGCGGTGTGCAAAGTGGAAATGGCAGCCAAGCGTCATGACAAATGCTTTTCAACACGCTCCTTTTAAACTGTTGGGATTAATCCTCACGTCATCCACTTTTATACAGAAATAAACAGCTACTCAAGTAAGTGTACTAGAGGGACCCACACGCGCAGTCAAACTGTATAGAAACAAATGGCCAACGATGAGCGGGAGGACATTCATTCATGCAAATACTGAAAATCTTGTGCAGAAACTGAAAGAGCAAGCAGCAATTTCGAGCAATTTCCAGATGACATAAATGTTGTTGTAAATTCTCTAATCGCATCCCACCGCCGTTTAGTCGACTCCCAATCTGACTCTCATCGTAATGTATAAACAACGCCAAAGAACACGATAAACACGGCATTTCTCATTTGCTTAATTATCCCGCCATGTGTCATTGTATTAAACTGGGAAAGAAAGCTGGAAAAAAGGGCCGCATCAACGACTTCAGTGGTGGCGCCACCTATCGTCCATTCGCTACACTTCACAGAACTGGTCAATCAAGATTCTTTTATAACGACCTACTGTGGAAAATGGCAACATTTTATAACTGCTTTTTTTCCTTACTTTTCCTCCAACTCTGGATGCGGGGTATCCTTATATTACCAGCAAGATCCGAAAAATGTTTATATTTGCTAGCAGTTTTATGGCTCATAAAATGTCCACACTTTCGTCTTATTGTCTTAGTAAAAGAAAAGTTTGTTGCGCCTACTTTTATCCCTTCATTAATTGTTCCTCTGAGTATCATTTCCATTTATAACATAGACAGCTGCGCGACTTAAATCCAATTCCAAATTAACGTGCAATTTATTTCTATTTCACTAACAATTACCATAATTATATGATAATTATGGATTGTTAAAATAATGTTATAGTAGTTCCATATCGCAACTATCAAATTTTTCTCGTTCTGCTTGTTTTTTCGTTGAGATAAGTGATAAATTATTTTAATCAAATAACTATTTTAAGAAAGAGGGAAAAAATAGAAAAAAAGATCAAGGGTGAAAAAAATAGCAGTCACACAACTGGGGTTTCCGGACTGATATGTTGTGATACTCGACTTCCGGACCAAACGAACTTTTTGTGTTTGTTCCAACTTTTTCACGACTGCAAGCGAAAAAAAAGTCCTGGAAGACAAAGGAATTTTAACCACGCGTCGTTTCCAAAATACCGAAGGGACTTCGAAGCCGGTTTTGTCTCGAGTTTTTGGGCCTAACCAGTGACCATTAACATAACGAGACACACCGAGGAGCGGATGGAGACAAGGCGCGTAGCCAATTATTGTTTCACATTCTTCTCGCCAGATGTCAGACAAGGAAACGTCCGTGGTTTACATGCACACAAGGAGCCGCGAAATCGATCACATGATTTGTAATGCTTTCAAATAACGAAGAGACGCATCATAGTGCACAATTTTAAAGTATCCTACATCTTGCCATCATTTTCATCAACTATGACCGGGTCAGAGGAGAAGAATTCAAGGTGGGTTCATTCCATCCACTTATTAAGAAAGGAGGAGAGAAGGTGCTGAGCGGGATCTCCATTGGCGCCAACTAGCTCCCGCTTCAGACAAGGGCAACTGCTACGCAACAACGGCACCAATGCCCTTTCCATGTTCCGAGAACAATGAAAATCCGACATATTTTAACGATCAACGACTTATTTCGACGATATAATATAAGAAAACGACGTTTCTCTACCAAACTGCAAACTAGGTTCGTCACATTGTTCGCTTCGAAATATTTTGGGCCTTATTATGGAGGGCAGTTAGGCCTAACGTGAAATGAAACCATTTTTGGGTTTAGTTCATTTTTAAATTCAAGGGAATCGAGATCCAGAGATAAAAGTTGCAATGGTGGGCGTAAAATAGAGAGAAAAATTGATTATAGGAAATTATTACAAACTTGTAATACTTGTAATTTTCCACGGCTCTACTCATAATTTTCGGTTAGGCCTACAAAGAAACGTTTCGTCAAAAGTTACTCCATTGGAAAACACCTTCAAAATTTAATTAGATTTTTATCTCAAAATCATTCTAGATAACACTAATTTAAACTAAAATAATCACACATAAATTATTACACGAGTTTAAAGTAAAAATAACTTTCTTTTGTGTCAGTAGACAGGCCCTTTCTTTCCTTTTTTCTTTCAAAATCGTTACTCTAACTAATTACAAACTTTAGTCACACTATATCACCTTCTACTGAACATTATAGGTATAGAAAATTAATGCTTTTAGATTATTTCTGATAAAATCGCGCAGAATTGTTATAATTTAAGATATCGCATAATTTGTTATCAATAAATTTCCCTGTCACTAATCCAGATGTCTGATAAATAAATACATTTTTGCAAACTCTATAGTTAAGCTCATAACTCAAACATTTGTTTGTTCCTGCGCTTGAGCCTTTTGTAGAAGTTAGGCTAACACATGCGTTATGACTTTCTAGTTCTCACCATAAAAAAGAAACTAAATTGATTCACATAGCTTGAAATTCGTTACTTATTTATAACATTTTTAAAATCGATATCATCTACGAATCGTTTAAAAAATTTAAATGTCGTGTAAGGGAATATTAGTTCCACCATTATGGCTCCACGAACGAAAGTAACAGTTTTGTTCCTAAATTTTTGCAAATTGCTGTTGCATTTTAAAGGTGAAAATGTTTCAAAGTTATTTGGCTAAGATTTTGTTAGGGACAGTTGGGCATTACAGTATTCGCTATTTTGGTACTTTGCTGACTGCCATGTTCATTGTAAGATAAATTTGGGACACAAGTGCTGCACGTGCAGAAGAAAGTGAGGCTAAACATATATCCCATGCGACGTGCCACTTTAAATTCAATATAATAATAAAATTAAATACCCAGTGAAGAAAACAACCAAATACACACTAATTACACGCCAAACCAAATAAATCTAAAATCTATCTTTCGCAATGATGCAACAAATCACTTTCTAACATTTTACTACACTTTTCCTCAATCTAATAGCATGATACTTCCTTTTCTGATAAATTTAATTATCAAAGTTCTTGCTAAATACTTCATTTTATCGTTAAATAACTTAAATTATAGAGTAAATCTCAAACTCCTAACTCAACAGTAAAGTACGTTAATGTTTTACTACCGCAAATTCTATTAACATCATTTAAACATAAAAGTTTCACGAGATTTATAACTAAGTTTTGATAAAGATGCTTCTGAACCATTAATTTCGCCATAAATCAAAATGGCAATAAAACTAAAGTAAAGCATTTCCCCCGTGTAATTTTATATGATGGTACATTAGAATGTACTTTGCATGCCTGCCTAAGTTTACGTACACCGCAAGTTAAAATTTTACAACTTGGAAACAGGACCGCAATCCAACCACACTCAATACTATTTGCAATCAGTTTTACAGATGAACAACACAAACGAGGAAACTCAGTCGTTTCGGACGAAAACAAAGCAAATCCGCCAAAGTTGTTGGTGCACTGAAAAGAAAGATGTTCCGAATAATGAAACAACTTCACGGGGATGGAATAGAAGCTCCATTATTGTCGTGTCGTTAAGGTCAGTAATAGGAAGTTGGACTCAACATTTATCATCATTCCCTGTACTACTGTCGCTTCAAATCGATAAGATGTACAGAAGTCCAATTTACCCACCAACTACCAAAAAAATACGCAGCGATTGCACTTTTTCTCATCGCTCTTTTTTTAAAAAAAAATCTCGGCCAATTCGACATAGATCTAATAACCCTCAACTAAGTTGGGAAAAAAATTATTTTTGATGAACAACTTCATGCCACCGAAAATGAGAGGAAATTGTTCAGCCCAGCTGCACACAAGGCAGGGTGTATTGTGTAAATTGCAGCACACAATAGAAAAAAAAACACACAGTGTCATACACCCAATGTTAAATTTACTCAAGCCGAATAATTCGGTAGAAAAGTGAAAATATTTTACTCGAGCGCTTTTGTAATGAAAGGATGCAGAGTTTGAGTAATGAAAACAAGCGTACTGCAAGTCGTGAGGTCAAAAGTGGGTAATATGTGAAATGTTATAATGTTATTGGGTATAAAGGAGAAGGAAAATTTACATTTCCTATTAGGTTGTTGGCGACATGTTTTAGTTTTGTAACCTGAGAGTTTACACTTAATACTTGCGATAGTTGGTAACGCACCTATTGTATATCCAACTAGACATTTGCACATGTAATAAAGCTGCCAGAAATAAGAGATAAAAGTTAGAAGCAAGAGTGAAACAAATTGCCAATGCCCTTTCGCGTTCTATAAGATGAGTTTGTTACGCCCTCTACACGCGCCACCCTCCGGGAAATCTCGAAAGCTCATTTCAGTAGACTCGACCATTGGGCCATATCAACTTTAGCCTCCGGAGAGACTTACACTTTTGCTTACATTCCCATCTGGACTTTGTGTACCTAACAGTAAAATTAAAAGCAAAAGCCTCAAGACCTGCACGTTCTAAACAAACCCGAAAATATGACATTTTCCGAGTAAACGACGCGTTTGGTGCCGTAAGGCCCTAACCGAGTACAAGTTTTGCACTTTTATAAATTAAAAATTCCAATCACGAATTAGGAAAGAATTTCCGTCTAATTAATTTTTATAACTTGGCTAAAGTGAACTTGAGAAACGAGTAAGAAGCGACATCGCTTTGAAATTGGGTCTGCCTTGTCTCTCAAAATAAAAAAAAAAAAGAGAAGAATCACTTACTTGTTTTGCCGATGATAATACATGGTTACGGTTTTAAATAACGATCAACATTCATCACAATGTTGTGAGCAGAGTAAGCTAAGGTTTATTTGCTACGTGGATAGCAAGCGCAACATTCTTCAATAAATCATAGCTCTTATTTGAATTGCGAATGGTGGACGCCCTTTTCCTTAATTAACATGCAAATATGTAACGATGGGTTGTTGCAAAAGCATTCCAAGCTGTTCGCACCGCGGTTAGACCTACCAAATTTAAAGCATAAAATTATCAAGGATTTAAATTTCGATCATATCCGTAGGATTAAAGAGAGGGGGGTGGCTTTCTGTGATCAAAACGACACCAACTGCGAAGATGTATGCAAATTTATGCACTTAGTTTTGTTTATAGTTAGCAGGTGCATTATGGGATTGAGGTTTATGAGATATTCGATTGTATCAAAACAAAAATTAGCAACTGCAGTTAGAATTTTGAAAATTCTCTCGGGCAAACCGCAGTTCGAGTTTAGCCCTTTTAATACTAAAAAATTTCGACTATTTATTAACCGATCTGATGCCCATGAAAATTGGACATGCCCTTACTTGCTAGGTTGATTATAGGGACTTATTTTAGAAAAAAATGTCATCGTAGTCATCAATGCATGGAACGAGACGTGATATGTGTCGCTTGAGTTACTCAAAAAATAATATCTTGATTATACTTATTTCTGTTCGGTCGACTTTTCAAATTAGCCTCGTCAGCCAAAAGTTTCCTTTTTTTCCGTTGAGAAATACGGACAAAACCTATCATCCAGAAAACCCACCAATCACGAGAGCACAACACTCTCCCTGGCAAGTCATTGGACAGGTTTATAATTGCTTTTCGAAGAAAGGGATCCTGGTCTACAAAACGAATAGTGACTAGTTTGTTGACTAATAAAGTTAGGGATCGATCCAGCATCTCGGAAAATGAGAAGACGACAAGATCATTGCATCGCTAGTGACAACCAACCGGACAGTCATGTTAGAAGTGTATGGATTGTCCGAATGGTTGTCATGTGGGATGCGATTACGTATTTTTCCAACCCAGAAACCACCAACGGGCAGCTTTTACTAATTTTTTTTACAATTTTCGAGGACCAGTGCCTTTTTTACTACTTTTATTTTATATAATTATTAATTATTAATGTATCAATTATTATTACTATTATTATTTTTACCACATTTGTAAACTACGTTTAAATAAAATTAATTATGTTATCTAATTTTGTCTGTTGAAATATCGTTTCATAAAAATTCGCAACTCTTAATTACACCAATTGCAAGTAGCGTAACATTAACATTTTAATTTTGATATAATTATTTTATTGGCGTAACTGCGTTTGATTTATTTGATAACATTTATGGTTTTATGGCGTGATTTTGATAGTTTGCAAAATAAAAATAAATGCAGAATTAAGTGCCGTCCAAGCACCTCGTATTGGTGCCCACTAAAAAGCGTTTTCATTAGTACCGACGCACCCCTTTATGAGCTACTGATGGCGAATGTAAAAGAATAGCTCACTATTACGGTCGTAAACTTAAACATTGCGGACATGCGGGAAATCGTTGCTGCTTATTCCAAATTAAGTTGATGGTTTTCGAAAGTAGCGATTTTTATTTAAATGTAATTTATACTTTTCTGAAATGCTATAAAGCTTTTGCTCAATCATTTACAAATTCCTTCCTGCTGAAGACAATCCTTAAAATAACATTTAATTTATTTTTTTGTTGAAATGACTGCTTTATTACTTGAGTTTTTTTAAAACACGCAAACTCGTCGTTAATAAATTTTAATTTAAAATTTTTTGAAAGTAAAAGTAAACTAGTAAACGTTACTTAATGCACGCTACACTTATTTTGGAGAAAATGAAATATTAAAATTTTACCGCAGAGACTATAAATTTTGAAAATATTAAATTCGGTAATGCCACACAGAGGAGCAAGCATAACGTAGCTTTAAAAAAATATTCAACGCTAATTAATTTTATTTTTAATACAAGCAAGTTACAACAGTGGTTACATAAAACATGTTTGAAGGGGAGGAAGCGGGAGGTGGGGAGATGGAATCTTTTTCTTATTTCTGTCTACCACACCCTCTAAAGGGAGGGCCTCACAATGCCCTTCATTGTGTTGAGAGACTTGGCAGGCCACTGGCCGCTGCCAGGAGCCTGCTGCGGCACTGACAGGGAGTGTGATGGGGGGCCTAGCTATTGTCAAAGCCGATGGA
Source organism: Stenotaenia linearis (assembly GCA_034700445.1). Taxonomy (NCBI): domain Eukaryota; kingdom Metazoa; phylum Arthropoda; class Chilopoda; order Geophilomorpha; family Geophilidae; genus Stenotaenia; species Stenotaenia linearis. The sequence continues at coordinate 42,439 of JAQIXT010000165.1, forward strand.
ATGTGGAGCCTAACGCCGAGTGGTTGTGACAGCCGCAGGCAGCCACCAATTGCTGCGCTCCCTGTTACAAAAGATTTCGCGCGCGCTTACGGACGCCTAATTTCCCATTCGCCCATCTATTGCCACGAGCAACTTGTGGGTGGGTGTGCGCACGCACGCGAGCACGAAACGAACGTTGCACGTAATTGCAAACGCTGCTGTTGGGCGACCCGGCATTCAATCCTTTGGAGACAGATAAGGGAAAGTCAATCAACAACGGTGTGGTGTGCTGTAATAGAAGAGGCTTTAATCTGGCCTCAGCTTTTATCAGTTAGGAATGACACGAGGAAAAACCGGTGTCTTTATCTGCTTGTTGCGATAAGAAAGCGTTTTGTTTATGATATTGCCTTCATTATAATAATTTTCCCATCCAACACACCCGAGATGATAAATGTCCCATTGACCCCATCAGAACCACCAACCTCCAACATAAAGATTTCTTGGTCGACAAAACTCAAGAAATGTGTCTATAATTAAACTCAAAGTGTAGATAAAAATCTCTTATTATTGCGTGAGTTCTTCAGTTTAAATTAATTTTAGTTGGCGTTGAATACCCACGAAACGAACAACGCGCAACTCCAAAACTGGGTTATGAAATATCTTCAACATTCGCGCTAACGTTGGAGTTAAACGCATAAACAAGTGTTAGATGTAGTGGGTAAATTTCGTTTTGAACTCTCTCATTTCATCTCAGCTTTTTAGCATCCTGAAGTGCAATCTCCCTTAATGCAGTCCAAATTAGATTCGTTCCGCGTCATAAAAGGGCGAACGTTAACTATTTTTACCCTTAGCCGCCATTGTAATTCGCTCAGCATCACACATCACGTCTTGGTGATATCAACTGCTGTGAGACAAGCATATAACCCAAGTTGCTACGTAAAAATCAATGCTCGTATTATACAAGAGGGTAAACTAAATGGAAGGATGCGTTTACTTCTTTTCTCTTTCAAAGGTATTTAAAGGGTCTGGCCAAAAGGAACGTTGCTTTCCCTTGCAGATTTCACGGCCACTGAATCCCCTCTGAGAAAGGGGGCGGTGTCTTGTTGTTGGGTAGTAATAGCGCAAAGACACCAGCAGGGAACGAAAAGAAATGGATGGTCCATTTTAGTCCCTCTTTAGGTCATCTTTCACTTGACCGTTTTAATTGTCTTTTACAGAAACTGAGGTGTGTGTGTCACTGTGTCTATACTTGCAAGTATTTCAAGGACAAGGTTGAATAGTTTATTGGTGGAGGGTGGTTACAGCAAAGGAGGTAATAGTTGGGGGAAGCGTCCTTAACAAAACGAAAGAGAAAACGACTCCCTGCCGGGAAAGGAGAGGGAAAAGGGGCGCCAAGGTTGGCCAAAGGATATTGCAAGAATCCCTCAATACTTAGCGCAAAACGATGTTGTGTTATTTTCATTGTTCGTTTTGTTTAAAATACAACATTTTATTTTGAGACGTGGCTTTTTAAAAACTCGTTCCATCTCGAATTGTGTTCGTTATTACAATTTAAATCGATTTTTATCAGAAAAAAATATATAAAGGAAACCAAGAGCAATAAAAACAAAGAGTTGGTGTGGCTCATTATTCTTTTTGACCGATAATCAAATCGTGAGAAAAACGAAAAAGAGCAACAGCAGTTGTTACTGCTTTGCTTCTGCCGAAAGGGGAGGAAATAACACAATTCAGTTCGCTTGCATATAGCAGAGGGAAGGCTGGGAGGGTGGGACAACTGCAAAGCCTCGCTTTCGAGCGAGCAAGCAGTCTGCTCTTGCATTTGAAGAAGAATCACACTGCAAAAGATCGATGATTCCGAGGGACCACCAGACGTGAAGAGTCGCCAAACAGTCTTCATCTATTATATTTTGCCATAAAAATTAAATTTAATCTCTTCCACATTACTCTGTCCTTATTACACATGACAACATTATTTGCCAGCTCCATTTACACTCTTTAAAACTGGTTTTAATTTTTCGCAACGTTTGTTTAAGTGTATTTTAAACGTTAACGAAATTATTTTCTCAAATATAAAAATTTCGATCTGGAATTGTAATAATTTCACATTCTGTTTGTGTACAGCTTTTATTTGCAAAATAATGAATACGTTACAAATTTATATTTCACTTGTGAACTCACAGAAACGGAGACAACTCATTCATCATTGTACCACGAGACAAAGGAACTGGCTTGATGCCAGTTTTTTTCTATTTGTACTACATTACACCCACCAACTTTTAAACACTACGTACATTTATCATGAGCCAGCATGCAATCTTCAAATTAAAGCTGCATAATTCATACATGTACATAAAAGTGGGTTCTGATCAAAAGGCGCACGAGCCCTAAGAAATTAAATTTGATTGCTCATCGCTGGCCCACATTCGGTGGGTAAGTTTCATTGAGAAACACAAACGCGAGGCAGGCTAATACGATTTCAATCGACAAATAATTCAATGAACAAATGAATTAGCTGTGGTCGGAAATCTCGTTTCCTGGAAAGCCTGCACCTGGGTTTCTTCAAACTGAATGGTCCAAGTTTTTGAAAAAAAAAAAAAAAATCCTACTCGGGAACAACCGCGCAATGGCCACACCTGTTCTTACTCATTACGTAACCAAACAAATAAAAACAGGTTTCAAAAAAGGAAAAGGAGGAAAGACCTCTAATTCCCGAACAGCTCCATTGCCTCATCCACAGAGCTATAGCAGAAAGTGTTACGACACTGTTAGCTTAATGGAGTGAGATATGGCTGATTATTTGGTGTATATTGGAGCGCTAGATAGAAAAGAAGAATGCTTCAAAGTTATCTTGTTGTGAGAGCACAGCACAGAATGATGGAGCATTCCCTCGAGTGTTACGTGAATGGAATGGAGTGTGTCAGTCGTTTGTGTACGTGCCCGACTCTCTTAATGTCGCCTGCCAGCCAACCTTCACTTGGTTTCACCATCAAGTGTTGCGCATTGTTTTCTTATTCTCTAATGGATAAGACAGTGTTAAGCACTCTAAATTTAATGGTTGATAGAGAATTCGAGATGCGAACGAGACAAACTAATCAACGTCTTGTCTGAGGGTGCAAAAAATACTCAAGTTCAATCACTATTAAGGCAGTAAATCTAAGGCGGCTTAAACGAAATCCTCACTTTTCCATCAACTACATAAACTATGTGGTGGTCAGTGGGCAGGATTATCTAATTCCGCACATTCGCACGATGACCCTCGTTGTTTTCGAACAGGTATCAGGAATTTATGGACGTGAGGGGATAGAATTTTAGGCCTGACATGACTCGGCGAGGGTAGATTTGTGCTTGAGCTAGCCGCACCCGCCTCACGTGGAGGCTAGTTGGGGCGGGCGTTAAGGTCCGCATAATAAATCAATCGAATCACGTGAGAAATCCCGCCTGTGAACGAGGCAGCTCACCTTCACGAGCCCGCTAATTTCCACCTATTGTAGGCCGCAGCTAAGAATCCATCTGACCACTGGGCCATGTTGGCACCTTTTTACATGCCCTGCGTGAAAATATTTTTAGTGGAATGTGTATCTAATAAAAATAAAACATAAATATTTGACACACTTGCACTCGCACAAAATCCATACGTTAAACTCCTGGAGGGAAAAAAAACAAAAAAGAAAAGAAAAGAAAACAAGAACTCAAGTGAAACTGGTGTTCCTTTTCTTAATTGTATTTTGAACTTTGTTCTTTAATTTACGACCATCAGTTATCTACTTTAATTTTAACCCAAAACATAGAACTTTTATAGATTTTTTTCCCCTTTCTTTTTTTTTTTAATCAAACGGCAAACAAGTGCACACAGAAAATTACACTATAAATCACAATTATCGGATAAGGAAACTTCTCTGACAAATCAACTCGATAACTTGGGCAATTAGAGCTTTATCTTAATTGGATTTACCATGTAAAGAAACGCTGCACCGATGCTTCTCTCCTTCTGATATTAAAACAGCTGTTGCCTTATCACACACTCTTTTTTTCTTCAATTCCGAAACTCAAATCCAAGTATAAATAAAACGTTTGTCAAATTCAGTTACAAATTTACCTGACATTGAATGTAATAAGTTACAAATCTTTTTTTCTTTTATTTTCATTTATATATTTTTTTAATTTTTTTTATAATAATGGGAATCTGACAAATTTGAAATGCATGCGAAAGTTATTACCAGTATTTCTGGTTTAGTTGTGAGCAAAAAGAAAAGAAGTGGAGCAACCCACCCACCACTGCAATAGTTCTTGGGAGTCAGCGCGGCCAGTCCTTAATTCGCGTGGCCGTCCTTTCCAACATTTGCCCCAAGCCTGTTACGTGTGACCCCATCCAGCCTCCACTCCTTCGCCCAGGCACCGAGATCAAATGGAACAGGGCTAGACAGAACTTCGAATCACCCTCACACTCCCACCCTTCGTAGAATGGTCACAAATATAGGCAGCTGTCAGGTTTTTCTGTCAGATATATCTGCAAGGTTTTTTTCTTTTTTTTTCTTCAAAAAAAAAGAAAAAAAAAGAGAAACCTACAAGGTAAAAGTAAAAGAAAAATTTAAACTGGATCATGTGCGAAATTTTTTTTATCCTAAAAAAAAACTATGAAAGAAAAACAATAAATTCTTTTGTCCTAACCCTCTATTGTTACCCTGAATTTAATGAGAAAAATTTAAACACATTAAATTTTTTCCGTGGCTAAGCTCGTAAAAATAAACCAAAAAAATTATCATTAACTTATCCTTCGTAACCATTAGGCCATGTATATTAGTAGGTCGTAATTAAGGTGATAAGGCGAGGTAAACGATTTCTGAGCATAACAGTCAGGAAACCATTTATACACGAATGAAACGCGTACAATACGAAACTCAAAGGAGTTTGGAACAATATATTGAAACCTCCATAATATTTCCCTTTTTACTGATCTCTAGCTATTTCGTTCCTTAAAGTTTTGCTTTTGTCAAAAAAGTTCCATTCGCCCAAAAGATCTAAAGTGTGTTTTGAAAATGGAAGGGCTATTGGATATTGGAAAAAGAAATCCTATCACAGTGAAACCTCGTGAAACCAGGCTTTAGCTCCAGCTATTTTTTTACATTCTACACACGTAATAACCAGTATTCTCATTTGAAAATCTTTTTTCTCCTTTTCTTTATAAAATAAAAAAAAATGTAATCAATTTTGTGTTTTTATTATCAATTTTCTTCTCAATAATATAAATTTTAGGCTAATTCACATTTCCTTTTAATAAATAACAACACATTAACGCTCACGCATCCGGTACTTACACTAAAATGTAAGCTCGTTTTATTTAAAGTGTGTATGTTGGTCGTTTTTTCTTCTTTTCATATTTTGGATACATTATTATATATCAAAGAGATAAGAAAGTTTTTTACCCTTAAGCCACATGTGAAACGACTCATTAAAATGCAATTTGCACTATTGACACGCGCTTTGAGCTAGTGTTGAACTTAGGCAGAAAAAAATGTGCAATTATTTCAGCTAAACCCTTGTGAGAAAGAAAATCCCTCAGTTCAAAAGCACTTCTCTGCGTGATGAGTTTTTTTAGTCCGATTTCTCTGGCAACTAATATGAAACGGAAATGCCAGCATATCACCGTCTGTAGTACTTAACTTCTGGTTAAGTCTTAATCTAGATTTACATTCAGGTAATAAACCGTATTATAAAGTTCGAATGAGGACAGTAGGAATACGCATTAGGAAGCAATTGTTACGTTATTAACGTTGAATAAAAAATCTAAACGAGAAAGAAAACTAAAGGCGCCCTCAAATAATAATTTCTATAAATATATTTTCAGTTTTTACAATCGATAAAAACCGCAAGTTTCGTATACTCGATGCGATACATATCAAAATACCGAAAAGCTATTGCACGACACAATTTATTACCGGCTTATATTCATGCATACGTGAATAGCAAATATTACTTGCATACTTATTTTTATCTCGAAATAGATATCGACAGTTTCTGCCTTGAAAAGATGTATTCGGATAAAATCTGAAGCTTTATTTCTGTTTGATTACGTCTTATGGACAATATAACTCACAATATGCCATCTTTTTTATTTTGGGAGAAAAAATAGGCTACAGATTATCCACAATCTGAGTTAATGAAATTTGCTTCGTATTATCAAAATGTAATTACAACATAGTTCAAAAACTGCTCAAGCTTGGTAATTCAATAAAGAATTGGAGTAAATTTGTTAATGGAATTGATTTTTTTACTGCCAGCAAGATAATGGGTATTAGTAAAGCATTACAAAAGAAATGATCCAATAAGCTTAAGTTTTGTCGCTTGTTTCAAGATTACAATTTTTATGTCTTTGCAACTTGGTTTGGTAGCATGGTCATTTAATCCACGCCTTAAGCTTTAGTTCGAATCGTCAAAAGCCAGTAGATTGTACTTCACTTGGTAAACAACCTCGTGTATCGTTCCTATTGGTTGATGGAAAAGAAGAAGGGAAAAAAACTTGCACGTATAAAGAAAAAATATTTTTCTTTTCCATCTTTTTATCCGGCTCTGCACTTTGTCATGGGATGTGCACAATCCTTTGTAACTTATGATCATCATCTCAAATTTATTTCTTCACGTCTAGCTTAAGCTCGAAATATTTTCAATAAAATGATTGATGGGTTCCACCCGGGAAAATATCCTAGAAATAATAATCCACTACTATTGCAAATTCAATTTTTTATTCTGTAAAGAATTTCTTTTATTTTTTACTTTCTTTAATCACAGTTTGCGGAATTGATTTGAGTAAAAAGGAAAACAAACATTACAGAGAAGAATGCTTTTGACGAGAAAGTAATAATGTTTTTAAAACCTTTTTGGATGAAAGAAAAACAATTTACACCTGCAAATTCCGACCGTAATAACACTTCAAATAGAAAGTTTAACATCCCTTCACCCTCTACAATTAGTTACAACTTTGCCTCTTTTGCGAGAAAAATTAAATGTAATTGAGTAAGATTTTTTTCTCGCCTTTTTCTATGAATTTTAAAATACCGTCACTATTCTTCGTTCGCTCCCCACTTAAACTTTCTTTCTTTTTTTTCTTTTTTTAATATTGAGTTTGAAATTTTCATATCACAAGCAAACTCTCGTCCGGTTTAATTGCTCGCTTCTGAAAATTAAATGAACGACAATGTTATTGTAATTTTTATGGCATATTTTTTTTTTCTTTCATCGATATCAATTTTTAAATTTGTATATATGGGGATAAAAAGCACGTGTGTTCGTAGATATCAATAAATAAGCCGTATATCATCTTTAAGTAGTTATTTATGACCATCAACTACGTAGCATAATAGAATTTCACTTTGCCATTTTTATATAAAACTTCTTCAACAAATAGATATAATGGAGCCTTCCCCTTTCAAATTACAATAAGCCATAGCATTGAAATCTTCTATTTTTTCCCCTCTTTATCCCCTTCGTGCTACGGCATGGTTCTATACCGACCAATTTTTGATGGTTTGACAACACGACTAAGGGAATTCAAAACCTGAATTCGGTGTATAACTAAAGCAAGAGTTGACTAAACAATAATCGGGTTTCTAGCAAGTGGGAAAAAAATTATTTACTTTTCCCAATGGCACAAAGGGCAACATTTCATATTTCATACTGTTTGCTTTGGGTGTACATTAAACAAAAAAAAACGATTTTACAGTATTGAACAAAAAAATAAAAAAAAAAATAAAAAGAGATTCGGAGAATGGTACATTGACTTCATAAAAGGTTTCCTGCAGTTGTGAATGATGGAAGACTTTTCTAGAAAGGTGGGAGGAGACTCAACAGAAATGCGGCAATAGGGTCGATGTGAGCAGAGGATAAGGGAGAGAGAATCGTAAGTCGGTCGCTATTTGGCTGTCATTTTCAGTTGGTGGCAAACGACATGACAACGTGTTTTCTTTCAAATATACTTTCTTATACAATCGTTCAAATGTCTTCTTCAGTAGTTTGGGGTCCGTACAAACGCCTATAAACCGGAGACACTTCTTTACACAAGATCATTATACAAGAAATAATCTAACTTTTCAACTGCTTTTTAATAAAATGTGTACACAACAGATACCTTACAAGTTTGTGCATTAGACCAATTCACTCCACGAAACCATACAAATCCTGAAAATTCACATACTCGTACATCGCACGTTACAATAAATAAAAAAACTGATCACAATTTATGACGGGGGGCGCAAAATCTTATGTTGGGGGTTCGCTTTCACAATAAATTTTTTTTTAAATAAAAGTGTAAAAAATTCAGACTTTAAAATTATTTTCTGAAAACGAGTACAAAAACTAGTCGGAAAAATATAATAGGGTCAGATTTTCCCATTTCAAAGCACGTGAATAGTCTTAATTGGAAAAAATGTACGGAACGATATAACTCAAGCGACCCTGCTCTTTTTTTGATGTCCGTGTAATGAGAGAAGCTTTTCAGCGGGCAGCACCCAGATACACTATTGTACTTTTAAAATATCAAAGGTGAAGCAAGTTGTGACTGCAACTTCAGATACGACTACTAAATAAGGAGAATATAAATTTCAATCACAAAATGTGCTGTAGAACGAAAATTAGGGAAACAATATCACACATAAATTTTCAAAGTTCAAGTTCAATAACTTCATCTGAAACTATAAATTAATACGTAATTTATTCTTAATCGAGCGCCTTAAACTCCTCCTTGATTACAAGCTAGCAGCAGCCATTTCTCTTCTTATTGCTTGATTTTTTTCCCCAGCGCTAATCATAAACCATTGACCTTTCTTTCACTAAAGTAGCTCTTTTTAATCGCATGAATAAACACAATGGCTCTTTCGCCCTTAACAAAACTTCTGCTACCACAAAACTGGCACACAATTTCTTTGGTGGATTGCATCTGCGCTTAATATCTCATAAACAGACCAATGGAGTGGATTCACTTAACACGTAACAAACGTTTAGCAATTCGAATATGCAAACAGCTGACGGTCAATACTACCCGATCTTTAATAACCTGTGCATTGTAATTAAATTGCGTTCGGCATGCAGATACGTCACGAGAGGGTTGTTCGTTGGTCCAAACTTAAATTGCACACTAGCATTACCCTCCCTTTGGCGCATCTGAACAACGCACCAGCAATTATGGATGTTTTCTGAAGCGAGAGGCGATCTCTTGCATAAATATTTAATTCCAACCCCCTTAACGAGATAGAGGAAAGTGTTTTTCTTTTTCTACGGAAAGGCACGTTCTTCAACAAACTCTTCATGTACTTACATTTATGGTTTCTTTTTTTCGGTTTCTTTACCCTCCCTAAATGAGATGCAACTCAAGTTTCTTTTATTTTAAATCCGTTCAACCGTTAAGGCATTCAATTTGTATATGTCACGAATAAATAGTACACCCATTCAAAAAATGCAATTAACATAAATCAAAAAATTAAAAAAATCGAGATATACCACAAAACTCAATTTAATAAATCTTCCCATGTTTAATGGTTTAATTGCTTTTTTTTTAAGTTTTAATTTTTTCTTCAAAATTAATTCGAAAATTATCCTTGTTCTATCAGCATCATCTTGAAAAACAGGTTTTTTATAATAAATGACTAGTTATTTCTGGATTCTTTAGTTGAAAAGTAGGCAACATGATGAAACTAATTTTTTTACGATACAGACAAGGAGAAAGCAGTCTTTCTTGTCAATTGCTGTGATGGGGGCGGTGCCTTTTATTGTCTGTTCTCAGCGGGTGAGTGCAGTCGGGAGAATCCACGAGAACGGCCGGTGTGCCTGCCACCATTTGCCGGGATGGATGAGGAGGGAGTGTGAGAGGCAGCCGGGGTTCACTATCGATCGAGTGGAGAGCTCGTGGGCGCCTCTGGCTGGCTGCTCTCGAAGCCCCTATCTTGGGTCTCATAAATAATGCGGGCCCGGGAGGAGACTCGTTGCCGAGGTGGCTGCCGGGAGACAAGCTTTGGTGATGAAGGTCTGCGTGAGGTCTTCTCGCGCGTTTTGCTGCCACCAAAGCACTGAGCGTGCGTCAATTGAGGAGTTGGATGTAGAGGGGGAGGAAAGGAGAAGCAAGGAATGAGAAAAAAATTCATGGAACCCGTGATTAAGGAAGAAACTTGCATTGGAACGAGAAAGGGAAAAAGAAGAGAGGGAAGGGCGGATAGTGGAGAACTTTGCAAGTCCAATGCTTCACTGCAGTTGCGGAAGGAAATCACCGGGTGGCGCTATGCCGTTTGCCAATTTTTTTTCTTCTTTCAGTTAGTATATGAGCTGTACCAATATAACGACAGTAGTGAGCTGTTGATCTTCTTTATATTTTTAATCTTTTCCTATTTTTTCTCTTTTGTTGCTGAAAGATTAAAAGAGCGTGCAATATTTTCAGATGTTATTATTGAAGACACACACAGAGAGGAAAATAAAACAATAAAAAGAGACGTCAACAACAAACACACAGGAAACTCTAGAGCGGTCACAAAAACATAACATGTAATTTATGATATCAACGAACCAATTCATCTAAGGACAATTACAACGTAAATTAAAGCCATGTATCTTATGTAAATTGTCAAAAAGACACTTTATTGGCTTATTTTATGTGTGTAATGACTAACAGGGTTCACCACGGATACGTGTAGCTATTCTTTATTTACTCATGCTGCGAATCATCCAAACATGGTTCTACATTGATAAATTGGTTATAAAGCTATAACGTTTGTAGCGAATGCAATATAATCTCGTTACACATTTGCCTTACCTAATCATTATTAATGTAATTACAGAAAAATTCTGCCCAGTCACACAAGGCTGAAGAATTAGGTTCAAGTTGAGTCTTTCGGATCACTGGTGTCGACCATTCCTCTGGTTCCCAATTAGGCTCATAACTTTGCCCTTTTATTGGCTTATAGCTTTCACGTTGATTGGTTGGGCGTAATGGAAAGAAGAGAGAAAGGAAAGAGGGAGTCGGTGAGGGCCTCGCACGTGTAAACATCTCGCTTTCTCTACGGAGAGGGATTATAGAGATTGGAGCAATACAAGCATAATTGGCTTATCTTAGTTTGGACCTGCCTGCATGGTTTTCCGAATTTCCTGTGGGCGATCGCTTCAAATGAAAGCGAATTGCAATTGGCCCCCTCCCTCAAGGATCAACACGATGGGCCTCAGCTGCATAGTTCAGGGTACAATGAGCGTTAAGGGAATGCGTCAGACTAATTTCTCTCGTTTCCTCACTTCTGCCTTGTCATTCAGTTTATGCAATTCATATATTTATCTTGTTTTCCCTCCGGCGTAATTGATCCTTTCTTTCCCATTATTTCAACACACAAAAACTGTAAATATTTACTATTCTGATTATACATCTTTTCTTTTCTAGTAAAACTTAGGTAAAAATCTATCCATTAAATATTCATCTAATAAAACTGTGTAGTTTTTAGAAGAAAGAACTATTATTAAACAAAAAAAAGGAGGGAAAAAGGGGAGAAGGACTATGAGAATACTTTGCATGCCAGGCGTGGTTCCTGAATTCAATGCAATCTACTCACACAACATGCTCGAGTAGGTCGACAACCCACACGAAGGGCGATGGATAGACAATTTGGTTGAGGAAAACACAAATCTATTTGTTACAAACTTAATAGTTGTATCACAAACACGCAACTATTAATGTGTGTATCTTAATTTCGATGGCAGATAACAAAATACCTGGTTTTATATAGACCAGCCCTAAATGTTTCATGCGCTTGGAAAATTGACCAAATTAAATTTAATGCGTAAACAAAGCACAAATCGTCATCGTGTCATTGCCATGTACTCTTCTAATACCACAATTAGCCAATTTAATAAATACAACTAAAACTGACACTTAAAGTAAAAATAAAACATTTTTTCACGGCGATGATGGCATGATTATGATTTCTGTTGTATGAAAAAAATGAATGGCATTTTAATTAGTCTGCGACGTCACCCGCTTATCAAATATGTTTATGCTTCGCTTTTATAGCTTTAATTGCACCATACTATGCTATTTTAGTGGTCGTACAAGCAACGGGCATGTTGTTCCGATGGATATTAAAGACAAATTGATGGAGGCAGCAACAACCCATTGCCATTGTTTTCATTATCGAGCGTCACGTGCGTGTAACGGGCCCAACTGACACCTATTAATGACTTATCAATGCAGTAAGAGAAAATTCGATGTAATCACACAATCTTTAAAAAAAAATAAATAAAACGAGCCTTGCGTTCATGAGGGAAATTTTATAAGATGAGAATGAATGTAGGCGGGAAGGGAGTTGTGGAGACACATGCCCTAGCAACCAATGAGAAACCAAGCAAAAGCACAAAATATCGATGAGGTTGCCTGCGTGTTTTACCGTTAAGCTTCATATCTCTCAGTGCCAATGATTCTAGCTGGCATTGTCCCCCCTTTTCTATTCCTTCTCCCCTTTGGCAGACTACTAAATTAAGAGTGTGGTGGCCTGTGTGTGGTTGTATCGGAAAAACATCCGTCGCTTCTACTACGTTCTTTTTTTTATGCCATCATAATGTATGGTGGAAAGTTAGGTATCTCGAGAGAGAAAGAGAACACTTTCTCCTCCTACCCATCTTCTCGTAATAAAACCTCATCTATCTCTGTCACCAACGTTTGGCTAATAAGTAGCCATTAATCAAATTTTATTTACGCCTCCAGCTTCGAGTGGATTTCATGTATTTTTCATGAAACTACGACAAGGCCATTATAGCTGGGGATTCCCACTTTCTTCAATCTTCACTGATGCTTTTGCCATCGACCCAACTTGCCTCCGCTGCTGTTGCCTGGATGCTGCTTCTGCAGCTTTTGCGACATCAATATTTTTTTTTGGATGCGTCAAACTATGCTGCACCAATTCTTTAACACTTAACTATTAGCCTTTTTGCTTTCCATTCTAGGTGTTGTGATAAGAACATAAGGCTCGTGTCGTTGCTTGCTTACCTAGCATACAAAGCCCTCTTTGGTGACTGAAAAGTCAGATAGCAGTTTTGGGAAGGGAAGGGAGATGATAGAAGGAAGAGAATTCAACTCAGAGAGGGGAAAGAGAAGAGAAAGCTCTGGCCAACGATAAGGCAACGCAACAGACAGGCGCCTATCTCAAACGTCTTCCTGCATATTGAAAACGTGCAAAAATCACGCGACACTATTTCACCCTCCCAAAAATATTTCAGTAGAGCTTTGGCAGCGTCTACTCATTTCTTGCATACTTCTTTGCTTTCAATGAATCACAACTGTGCCAACTAAGCACCCAACCTAAAACTCTGAACAGCAGCTGTTGTATGGCGAAGAAACTTTTCATCTTAACCTGCGTATTTTTCCCCCTCAAGACTCCCTTTTCTAACAAAAAAAGAACCTAACAATAGCATTTATTTATTAATAGAAATTCAATACCTTAATGCTTTTTAAAATTTTGGCAAACTTCTCTTCCAGTAATTCATCTTTGCATTTTATTTAAATAAATAAAAAAATGTAATATTACAGGAAAGCGGGCAATCATTCAAACAGTCAAAACAAGCGATCAGTGTTGCCAGCTGGAAACTCCATAAATACTCCATTAAAAATGTCATAATTGTCTAATTTATGTGCCCTTTCATCGATTTTTTTCGAAAAAAAACTACCGAAAAATGAACAAAAAAAAAAGCAAGTAACAGGAGCAAAACGAGACACAAGAAAAATAAATAGTAGTAGCAATATCAAATGACTACATTGCAACACGACGAGGAAGAGAAATGATTCTGTGAATATTTGTGTATCATTAAATCAACAAGAGCATGATTTTTCAATTACTCAATCGTCAATTACTCGCGTAACACTACTTTAATCGATTCCGTTGCTTTTTACTCATCGGAGTTTGTTTGAGTAAACTCGAAGCTGATAAATATAAAACACGATTTGGGCTTGTTTCAGCGTTTGCATTTCGTTTTATAAATCAGAATGGAACATGAAATTTCTTTGCATTTGTGGCTTCGAGATTTGATGCGAAGAAGAGCACGCTTAAATTAATTATAAGCCCGTAGATCGAATTTCTGGCCTGGACACGCCACTTGAATTCATAAATAGTGAGTGAATTTATTTACAGAAGCACCTCGTAACTCGCACACAATGTGACTAACAGATAATAAACATGTTACACCACTTCATAAACATAGTTTGAGACTTGATTATAAGAGCTTGAATAAGGCGTTTATAAAAGGATAAACTGTTTAATTCAATTTAATATAATTGTTACTGTTGTGAGGTTACTACAAATTAAATGTGAAGCTATAATTTCCAGAAAATAAATTCAGATGAAGCAATTTAATCAAATTTATTAAATATGCTCAACATTGAATATAATTATTCAATTTCAAAAAAAGTAAACATGTGGTGGATAGCCATTTGTGAATGTAATTTGCACTCAGGTAGCGTAATTGCATTGTGAAAGAACTTTAAAAAAAATGAAAAACAGGAAATCAAGAATACCGCTGTGATGTCCTACAGCAGAAAAAATAAAGTCGCAATCGAGAAAACCTTTTTCTCCTTGATTTCTACGTCTGAGCAAAAGAAGCAGAATCAATCAGCGAGTTCTCATAGTGAGAACGGAATGAAAGTTCGCTCCTTGTTCTCTATCCGGCGTTTGGAACAGGAAATGGAATCGTATCAACAATCTGCATGAATCTGATGTGGAGCCTTGATAAAGGGCTTTGCCACATGACTGGTTCTTTGACTTACCAATTTGGCTGACGCCCAAGTTGATGAAAAGAGCTTGTGCTGTGTAATACCAGCTTAACCATTAACTAGGCGCGGAAATTAGCAATTTTCCCAATACCACAATTTAAAAAATTAGTTAAATTTTTTTTTAAATATAGAATATATACATATTATATTAAAAGAAATTTCATAGTAAACAAATTTATAAAACATGAAAAATAACATCTGAAATTGCATTCAATTTAGTTACTATGATTAAAATGAACTATTTTTCAAATACATATGTTGCAAGTCCCGGCCCAAGTCTAGCAAGGACAGCAGCTGCCCATTGGCCATTCGTGCACAACTTTCTTGCACCTGGACGGAGGTTTTGCAACGGGTCAGAAAAGTTTCTTTCATTGCTACGTTGAGGTAGAGTGCATTGAGTGCTCATGAGGGGGCAGTCTCAAGTTTCTTCGTCAGCCGCAGGCGCTCAAGCAAAAAGTGCAAATCCCGCATTTATTGGTCCCCTTTCCTTGGATGTCAGCTGTTGAGTTACGAGTAGTATGAATGGCAAGTTACCCATATTCAATCACAGCATTAAAGCAGGGAACTTCCTAGCCAGTCATGACTTCCCCTTTTCAAGGGCAAGCTTCGCCTCACCGACTTTGCACACCAATTTCTATCGTCGCAGCACACCGACTTTGTTGAAAAGAACAGATCCCACAAATCTCGCTGCGTCTTGCATTTGCCGTATTCCTTTTGCTCACTAATCCATTCATTATTCACGACTTGTGGTTTACGCTTGTAATCAGCGCCGTTGTTTGTTTTCGACTCGCCTCACACCAGACGTATCCACCGTCCTGCTTTGCTTCGGAATCTTGGCACGAGTGTAAGATGTGAGCATTCTGGAAAGCAAACCCAAAAAAGAGGGAGGGAGCCGATACCAATCCACTTTACTCGGCTCACTCTGCAAGGTCAGGTCTGGTGTGGGTTATAAAGTCGAGAAAGTGACTCTCGAAGTGGCGGCTAAATTGTGGGTGCCGCCACATGTGGCGTGTGGGGAGTTTTTACGGGCCTGTATGGGTCCTGACGGTTATCGACTCATACAACGTCTTATACGAGAGTAAAAATGGTAGAGGGATATAGGAAAGGTCGTTCAAGGTCGTTATATTCAAAGTTAGATCAGTGACGGAGGTTCGAAAGCAGAATAGTAGCAATTCTGGTAGTTTATGTGTCGTGATAGTGAAGGAGTTTATGGGCCATCACATCATCACAAACACTTAAGGAGAAAAAAAAGAGAGTGGTACTCGTAAAGTTTTACTGACAAATTTCCCTTTTATGTACGAACCATAAAATGGCGGAAGACCGGACTCCCCTTTTTTCATTTTTATTTCATATATAAAACGGTGTAATTACGGCAATTTGCCTTGATTTTCGACAACAACTGTGACCTATGAGGTTGAACCATTTAAAAACACATAAACTCCCCGAGATATGGCTGCATAAATCAACACCTCTCTCTGTTGTGGCTTCAAGAGCGGACAAATTGAAGGCGAGACGTTCATTTGTGGGACGCTTTACGGCCTTGACGGCCAGTAAAGCCCGAGCGACTTGCACCACACGCCGCGCTCCACGCAGTCATTGGCGGAGGCGCAGCCATCAGGAAGCAAGAGAGAAAAAGACGATTGAAAATAGCAAACTCACATGGACGTTTGGGCTAGGACGTTAAGACAAAATAACTGTGTCACTTATTAATAAATTGCTACAAAAATAAATACATACAAGTTTTTAAAAAGTATTTTTTTTTAAATCCAAAAATATAAATAAATGACAGAAAATCAGACAGAACACAATATTCTGCGAAGCTTTAAATTGTGCATCCCAAAAAGTAATAAAAAATTTTAAAAGGTTTATTTATGTGTTTACTCCGCGAGGTAAGTGTGCTTAAAATTTTATAATTTCATTTGGCGCTGACGCTGC
>JAQIXT010000166.1:0-59065 GCA_034700445.1 Stenotaenia linearis
CCCAAAAACCCACATATCCACAAAAAAAAAAAAAAAAAAACCTGCAAACTCATTCCCCTTAACACCCCCCTCCCCACCCCCAAAATTCATCCCAACACACCATAACCAATCCTAATCTCCCAGCAAACAAAAATAAATTCAAAACTCCTTACCCTCCCCCTTTAATCCCAACTCCAATGAACTCACCCAACCCCCCCACCCCACCCCCACACTCGAGCACCCGAAACTTTAACACATCCCACCTGGCCCCCCAAAAAACTCAAACATTTATTTACTTATTTACTATTTTTCATTACTCCATCCTGGAAAATCGGGGTCTCCAACCTCGGTATCGATTTCGCAGAAATCAATACGAAAACAAAGACAATTTTAATTAATTTCACAACTTCATCCCCCAATTACACGAAAGGGTCGGGCAAAACCGTTCAAATCCACTCACACTCCTCAAAATGGAGGAAACGAATTGAATAATCGAATCATCCTTAAGAAGATCGAGCGATGTGCTCACACGCCCCCTCCATTTTGTTTTTTATAAGGTTGGGAAGTCGGTAAAGGTGAGGGGGTAGGCGGAGACCGGTTCCCAGCGCCTCGGAGTTCCCTGCTCCCATTTGCTTTGTGAGCGCGGGACAGAAGAGCATTTGGAGCTTTTGGTTGGGAAGGGCGAGGTTTGGGGTGAAGCGCGCGTAATCTAGCCGGGGGAGTGTGGGCAGTTCACCCGAGTTACGCAGCATTAAGTAAGCGAGTGGAAAGGCTCTCTTGTCACTTGATGGCCCGCAGAATGAAGGAGAGGAAGCTGGAGTGAGGCTCTGTTGGTGAGTTTGTGTACATTTTGTTGTAAAGAACAGTGCAAGTTAGGTTTACGGTTTTAAGCGAGCGGTTTCCGGTAAATTTTGTATAGTTTTCTTATAGAAGTTTGATATTTTCACGTTGAAAGTTATTTAAAGTTATTTTATTATTATATTTTAAGTGGAATGTGTATTAGATGTTTACGGTAAATTTAATTATTGTAAGTTTTTGTAAAATGATTTTTTTTTGGTGTTTGATGTTTGATGCTGAGGATGATTTAAGGGTGGGGTGTGTTCAGTTGGGTTGTGTGATCTAATTTTTAAAAAAGTGAATGAAAGTTGGGTTTATTTTGAGTGTTTGATTTTTCTGTTGTTTATTTTGAGTTTGTTTGAAATCAAGTAATTGAAGTTGGGGTTGTTTGATTTTTGAAATCAGCTTGAAATTGTTTGCTTTTAATTTGTTGAATGAATTTGTTTGTTTTTGAAATTTAATTATAGTTTTTAAATTATTATTAGTCAAGCAAACTCAAACAAGTACAGCTTGATTTTTTTACTTGAAGTTGTTTGCTTTAAATTTGTTAGTTTTTTTGTGTGTTGTTGATGTGTTTCAAACAAAAAAACTCAATATTGATTCATTTGATTTTAAAGTTGTTTTATTCCTAATTTGTTTGAATTTTTTTATTATTTTCAAACAAATCCAATCAAACAATTGAATTTGTTAGTTTTTCAAACTGGAATTGAATTTGATATATTATTTGAAAATCAACAAATTTCGGATTGCTTGATTTTATGTTGGTTGATCATTATTTGAATTCAGATCATTTAGTATTCAATTGATCTTAAAGCTAAACATTTACCATCTTGTTACATCCTTAAACCAAACAACATTCGCAAACTAAACACATTATCAAACAACCCTTCACTCCCAAACATGTACGAACCCAAACCAAAACATCACATTCATCTAAAATGCAAATCACACAACCAAAACAAACTCACCTCTTTATCCATCCTCCAATAAACTTCACCAAAGACTTCCTCTCTCATAATAAACCCCATAAACAATCCTCCATCGCTTCCTTTTGCACACATTTTCCATTTCATTCCCTCACACCTCGAAAAAACGCAATGAAAAACGCCGAATATGAAGGTGAAGATTTACAGATATGTTTACTTTACAACCCCTGATTTATACCCAACCGTCGCTGGCACACGATATCAACCAGTTTCCTCTTGCGGAAGGAAAAAATCATAAAACTAGGCCTAAACCCAGCACGTGCTAACCACATGATTCGAAACACACTCCTATACCAAGCGCTGTTGCTTTGGACGCTATTTTTTGCTGTGACAAAGAGATCTCTTTGTGAGCTTTACTAAAATCAATGTAAAGTTAACTTTGACGTTGACATTACATGGACATTGGGGAAAAAAAAACAGATTTACAAATTGTAAAACAATTAAATTTGTTGTAAAAAACGACTCTGCGTTACATTTACGGTATTAAAACCACACTTTAAATAGCTTTTGTAAATTTTGTAAATTGTGTTTTTACAAGCGTTCGTAAACTTAAACGTAATGTAAATTAAATTTTTACAATAAATTTAATTACGTAAGGTTTTGTAAATCTATTTATGAAAATACTGTCAAGAATTGTTTGAAATTGCCCTCTATAAATGGTCATATTTTGAAATTTATACTGCAGTTTGGTTTATAAAACCAAAAATTATTTTTAAAAATTTTTTTAAAAAGAAATTTTAAGGTTTGTTAATGTTATTTGGCAAGCAGAAGTAAATAAAGTCTAAGCTTAGAAATAGGCCGACATCATGTAAATAGTTTTTATTTATTAGTTTATCACTTTAATTTAATTAAAAACAATCTATATTATTTTATAATTTGAGTTATAATATTTTTAAATTAAATTTTAATGCAATTCACACGTAAATTAATTGTCAAATTCCCAAATTATTTGATACTTTCTTAATTCTATTCTTCTCTTGCTTTCTCTCGCTTTGTTTTCCTTGAAAATCGTAAAGAAAATCTAACTGTTGTTTTAGTTTTATTTTCATTCAAGTTTACAATAAAGACAGGAACGTAAATGTTTGTTGCCGTTTCTTAGTTTGGCAATGGATATCTGTTTTCTCGTGTCGTAACGCTCGAGCGCCTGTAGCAGCTGCGACGTTATGGCGAGCACGCGACTCCATTTTACAAGGAGGGCTTTGATGGAAGTGCTGGGGATGGTAAGTTGAGGAGTGAAGAGTGGGGAAAAAAGTAGGGATGTCTGGGTATTTTTGGGTTTAATTGGAGCGTTGCAGTTGGGAGTTGTTTAATTGTGGAATTCATGAATGGAAATTATAGTGTTTTGCATATTAAGGTTGGGAAAATGAGTGTGATGGTGTTTTTAGGGATGGAGGATTTGGTGTTTGGTGGAATTTGATGGTGGTGGGTTTTGGTTTTGAGATTTTTTTTTTTTTTTTAACTCTGTGTTTAACCTGGACTTGTAAGTGGGGTGTTTTGATGGATTATGAGAAAAATTGTAGAAATGTAGATAAATAATAATAGGGAAAGTGTGGGGAAAATGGCAGTAAATCTGTAAAATTTATTGAAAATGTAGAGAACTTTGTAGAGAAATGGAAGATTGTAGATAATGTGCAGAAAAATGCTAAATCTCTGTAAAAATAGCAGATAATGTGCAAGATGATATTGAAATTGTCAAAAGTTTGTGGAATAAATTATAGAAAGTATGTAAAGGCTGCAAAAATTGTAGAAAATGTGCAGAACTTGCAGAAAATTTGGGGGAAATTGAAGAAAATTTACAGGAAATGTGCAAAAGCTGTAGAAAGTGTATAAAAACTTGCAAAAGAATTACAAAATTTCTGAAATTACAAAATTTCTAAAAAAAAAAAAAAAAAAGTCTACAATAAATGCAAAAATATTCAAAAAATTGTAAAAGTTTAGATAAAATATAAATATTGTACAGAAAACCTACAAAAAGTATTTTTTTAAAATACAAAATCCCCAAAATGTGCATAAAATATCTAACAAAACTTGACATAAAAACACAATTATCACAAAACAATCTCCAAACATTACACAATCCATTCAACAAACTCAAATTCCTCCACCAATTTGCAATAACTTTCAATTCCCCTCCTTTAACTCTAATCCCTTGCATTTCCAACAGCAATCCTATCAAAAGAGATAACATTTATTACATTTCCAACTAATTCTCCTCCTCAATGGCTTGTAATTGAGCCGAATTTCGTTTTGCTTTTCTGTATTGATTCAGAGGTCACATGCTTGTACAAATTCCAAGTCAGATGTTGTGGTCAGTAAGTTAATTGGCAAGCTCCACCTCCTAAATGATGAAGTTATTCACCTATCCACGCCCATGTAGATGAAACCCCAACTAAACCTAATTATTGTTGGCTTAGTTGTTCCCCCAAATTCCAGTCTTTAGTTTAATTTCATTCCCCCTCTTAAATTCCCACTACTCTTCCTTTTTTAAATTATATTCATAATCCAGTATCTTACTGCATCTTTTAACAGGGTATTTAGATGAAAGTTTCTTTTAAGGACTGTATTATACCCCTAGAAAGACATAATGTTTCTAATTACTCCTGAAAGATAAAGCTTAGATAAGACAGGAAGGACTTTAAAAGGTATTCTTGGGTTTATCTTTGTTTTTCTTTCTTGTCTATTTTTATGGTAGAAGTTTTTTTGGTTTTTTTGTTGAAAATTAGGAAATTGACTGGGGATTCTTAAAAAGAGATGTGGGATTTGAACATTTGGGAGTTATAGGTGATAATAGTTAGGGATTTTGTTTGTTTGTTGCTGATTTATCATCAGACTGTAAAATCTTCAATGATTTTACATTGTATGGAGATGTATAAGGTTATTATAAAGTATTATGCAGGTGTTATTTATATTCAACAATTCCAACTCTTTATTTCCTCATGGATCCCCAGGCTGTCATATTGAAAGTTTCACTTCATCATGTGATCCAAGTGAGCAATTCCAACTCTACTTCCTCATGGTATCCTGGTTATTTCACTTTGTGTGATGCTAAACGAGAGTTCTGATACCTTCGATGGTGTTGCGGTGACAGATTTTCTTTACGCTTGGTGACTTTAGCGTTGGCGACTTTCCTTCTGCCACATGGCTCTCTTTTCTCTTGCTCCTTGGTTCTTGTTTTGTTGGTTGTCTCTGATTCCATTCAGAAAATTAAACTTGTGTGTAGATTTATGACCTGTATAAATAACTTAAATTTGTACAGGTGTTTGCATTTTATTAGTATGGACTGTATTTTGGTTGCTTGTGACTTTAAGCATCATTTATTTCTCTCTTTCTTCTGACAACTACTTAGAGTGCCTGGTGTACAAGGTTTCCAAAATGACCTATAGTATTCTATCCAACTGCAATTTACAACTTTAACAAAGACAGCCCTGTAACAGAACATTATATAATTATAACAACAATATGGAAAACAGAACATGAAAAAAGCCTAGAACATACTGTAAGTTTATGTGAGGCAGATGTTATTAAGTGATATTTCTGGTACCTCTAATTAGATTAGGTCAATTTTTCTCTTTTACTATTCTGGTTTTAACAGTGGCTTTGGCTTTTTGTTCCTTTGTTTGAATTAAGTGTTGAAAACTTTAATTAATTGTTACTTTCCTTTTTGACATTACCATTTCTCATTTACAATATGTTTCAAAATTGGATGCCGATAAATCTCTCAAAATCTCATTTCACACGAGAAGAAAGTGAACCGTTACTTTAGTAGGTCATAACTCCTTTAAGAGCAGCTCAGCAAGGACCAACAGTCGCAAATTTGAGCAAATTTCTAATATATGATCCATTTCCATTTACAGAAAACTGCCCTTTAAGATGAGAAGTCAGTTGTGCATGCTCCTTGTGCTCATCAACGCATGCTGCCTGCCAGCTGCTGCGCTATGCCCAGATCGATGCATGTGCGATTTAGATCGGCAAGGACGGAAGCGAGTGTCATGCATCCGTGGAGGAATGACCGGAATACCAACTAATCAGCTGGATCGTGATATTCAAGTTTTGGTGGTGACGGCACCCAGGGACAACCCGAATGACATCAGTTTGAGCCGAGTTTTCTGGATGTACCAAAAGCTGGAAGAAGTCCACATTACTAATTCCCGTATACCGACCATTGGCGAAAGCACTTTCTGGGGAGCCGGCAATATCAAGACGTTGAATCTGACACGTAACAACATAGCCAAATTGATTGTTGATAATTTTAGTGTAAGTATAAACGTGAAAAGGATGTTATGAATGTGGAGAGAATATACTCGTAATGGAATCATGTAATTTGCTTTAAATAGCTGTGTCATGTCTGATTATGTCACATGTGATGTAACATGCTTGATAGCGTGAGAAGTTTGTGTACTAATGAAGTGATGTTAGTTGGATGTTGTGTCAATAGGTGATGCTGCAGGATGGTGGTGTTTGGTGTTTGGTGTTAGACTTGCCAAGCCATCTGGTGGAAGTTTTTACAAGTTGTTGGAGCTGGTATGTTTGAAATTTTAGTTTAGCTTAGTCAGCTTTGCCAGTTAAGCAATCGAATTACTGTATTATATCGCTTTATCGAGGACCTCGGTATTTGAAGTCACAAAGCTGTTCTTAATAAATTTATATAAACATTATGAATGCGCAGGCAGGGCAGACATATTTTTGTATTGAAGCACAGAGGTGAAGACAACACTTCTCTTTCATTTAAAACTGTTTTACAATCAGCTTGGCTCATGACTATGGAAATATCATTCTTCTTATTATAGTTGCAATTAAAGAGTCAGTTGCTACAGAACCACTTGATGTAAGTTGAATTCAACCTCATTTTGACCTGACTCACCTTTAAATACCTCCTAGTCGACCAGCATGCTGAATAAAGAGGAATTTACCAATTCTTCTTATACTTTCTGGCACACTTTCCATCATGCTCGTCAAGACAGGCAAGAATAAATATTGACTGTATTTCTTCAATTCTAAGACACTATTATTACCATCACTAAATAATCAAAAATGATTCTGATAAGCCACCTGCTAAATTGGCAGCTAGCTAAATTGTAATGGCACATTCTTCTGGGCACTTCTATGTAGAAGAACAAATTACCTACTGTATTTTATCGAATAGAGGCCGGCGCCTCTATTTCACTTAAGGGAAAATATGTAATGGCGCGGCAAGAACAAAGAATTCCTTTGTTCTTTCGAGGGCATCCTGTATTCAAGGGTGTCCCAAAATACGGTATTTAAATGGTTCACCATTCATAATAGTACGAATTTACTAAAGCCAGAAAAGGGCCATATATATTGTGTTTAAATAACATAAAGACAGGCTACTGAATTGTCACAAAAATATATCTCTTATTACTGTGCAGAAAGAAAGGCCAGTCCTACAGAATCCCAGATTCAGATGGCCTACTTTACTTAGGAATGTTTAAAACAGCTTTAATCTTGAACTTTCCCTAGTTCTATTTATTCTGCTGAACACCCCTTTTAAAAGTAGGCCATCTCCTTTGAAGCTGCAACAGAGAAATTACTCCTCCAGGCCTTTTCTGATTATATAGATTGTGGTAAGCCTGCAGAATTCCTGTATAAATTTGATACATATTGTCCCGCTTTGTGTATTCGCTTCACATTTTTAGTTCTTTATTGTTTTGATTTGATAAATTTTTATTAAAACTTTTTCTTCTATCCACAGGGGTTAGACAATTTGGAAAATTTGCACCTGGATGACAATGTCATCTCAGCCATGCCAAGTTCCACCTTTCGAAATGCACCCAAACTACGGAACCTAACAATGGCAAGGAACCAAATTCTAGGCACTGTACCCCGGATGTTCCAAATGCTGAACAATTTGGAACATTTGGATCTCAGTTCTAACCCCATCGGAAACATCAGCGCAGAGAACTTCGCTGACATCAAGAATCTCCGAAGGCTCTACCTAAGCCGAGCACAGTTCAGCAATGTAAACCCGGCTATTCTTCGCCATCTTCCGCTCCTGGAGACATTGGACCTGAGTCGGAACCAGATCGAATTCATTTCTCCGACCGACTTTTCATCGCTGACTCATCTCAAGCATCTTTACCTCCATGGCAACAAACTAACAATCATTCTAGAGAACACATTCAATGGACACAATCTGACAGTGCTGACCTTAGGAAGAAATGAAATTCATCTCTTAATGCAAGAAGCCTTTAACAACTTGACTGTCAAAGCCCTTGACTTAAGCTACAACATGATGAATATTACAGACCCAGAATTTCTTCAGCCAGTTGCTGAAAGGCTGGTCAAGTTAGACATAAGTGGAAACAAGATTCTTCCAGTGACTCTTTCTTTTCTCTTGGACAATCTTCCAGCTCTTCGGGACTTATCGGTCACACATCTGGGGCTATTTGTATTGGACCCAAAGCATTTCCAGTTTCCGAGTACTCTGCGAAAGCTCAACGTGTCCTCGAACTATCTCTCTACGTTCCCAGTTGGACTAGTAAAGCCGCTGCAGTTCTTGGAAGTCTTTGATTTGTCGTTCAACAAACTCCGTGGTTTGGACCAATACCTCATCAAACATCTGGACTCAATGCCCCATTTGAGGACACTTTTTCTCCACGGCAACAAGTGGTCTTGCGACTTGTGCTACATCCCTGCACTTCTCGCGTGGCTTAACACTTCGCATTTCTTCGACGGTGCTTGCAACAATCTGCTTAACCCATCCTGTCTTAAGTGTTATGATCCTTACAACTTGAGTGGACAAGCTATTCAGTTGTTGACTTTGGAGGATTTAGAACCTTGTGACTTAGTCGATATGCCAGCGCTCAGTGCTGATGGTGCCGAAGCCCATATTGGCATTATTGTTGTGTCTGCCATTCTTGTTTTGCTGATTATTGCTATGATCATCATCCTGATATTATACTATAGGCGTGGAGCTGATTACTATACACATGAAGAAGAAAGAGATGATGAAGGAATATATGAGAATCCTGTAGCGGAAGAGGAAAATGGGGATTTATTAAAGGGATCGAAGAAGCCACAAATTGCAACAATTGAAACCATGGATGAATTTAAGGATGACATAAAACATCCTCAAAAGTCCTTAATTGCTTAGAAGTATGACGTCCAATGAACTGTTTTGTGTTAACCAGTGAAAATTATAAAGTCTAGAAATGAGAAAGGATATGTTTGATATTCTAAATGATAATAATTTAAAGCGATAGTAACAACAAAGTTGAGAAATTCTTATTATTTTTGTAAAACAATAGTTATCATTCATCCCAGATGGCAGATAGAGGTGATAATGATGTCAAAATTGTTCCTGAACTATTAGAAAGTGCATTATTGATCAAAATTGTTGCACTAAATCTGCTCAAATTGCACTTCCATTGATGTGCTAAAATGGTCTGACCATACAATTGATAATACCACTGGTATTATGTAACAATGTTGTCTGAGATATTATAAAACAAAGTTAAAATTAAGACCAAATCATGCTCATCTTTTAAGACACAAAATCAATTAAATTAAAACTTACTTTTGGTGCTACTATCACTTTAAGAATAGAGAGTTTAAATAAGTATATAAATATATCTTCGTGTTTTATCCGAATGGCGTATTTTCATATAAGTGCAGTACATTGCAATAAGTTTTCGAAGAGTAAAATTGGTTTGCAGAAGTTGAGAAAATTCTTTTGGAATTTATTTGTGTTGCTAATTTGACTGATCCTTGAAAGCAAACAGCAAGGAGAGTGGAGGAATATTCAATAGCCTGCATTAAATGCACAGCTGTAAACAGGAAGCCACAACGCATCAATGCCTCTTTGGTGACTCGATTGAGTTTGCCATTCAGGAAATGTCTTAAAACATGAAGTGAATCCTGATTGGTTAATTCAAGCAAGTACAAAGTTCAAACAATTGAAATCTGTACGTTGTGTCTCTTTGTGCAAATTTACACAATGTGAGAGATCTACTGATTATAAAATTACATCAAAGTGATAAATTAGATTTACAATCAATGTTAAATCAGTAAGTTATCAATGATTTACCAAAAGAAAAATTACATGTTATCAATACAGTTTTACAATGACTTTAGTACAATCGTTTGTTGTTTTGTCTTTCGAAAGTACAAACTTGCAACATAAAAAGGACGTACTTTCAGCTTTGTACTTGTTAGCGAGAACCGGCCTTAATCGAGTTAAAGGCATATGGTTTGTATTGTATACTCTTGAGCTGCATTGTCCTGCTAATGGTAGCAGAAGCCATAAAGCTGTCCGCTCTTCGTTGTTGGTGATTTGTAGAAGAATACAGAAGGTTATTTATATTAGCCATTAAAACATTTAAATGTTTCATCCAATGAGAGAGGAAGAGAATTTTGAACTCCTCCAAATGTTTTATGGTCTAATTACTACTCTACTATTATTATTTTGTATACTATATATTATATAAATATACTCCTTGTATCCTACAAATCATTTTCATCTCTTTTTTACATACATTTCTATCTATCTTAAATTATAATTTAGTTTCAGGTTTTTATAAACAACTAAATATTGTGCCTAGTCTTAGAATTCTTATTCTAAAAAAGAAATATAAAATTGTAAATAGTTAATTTAATTTTTTTTACTGCTTTTCAATTGTCATGTAATTACTGCAATTATAATTTAAACAATTTTTGTGCAAACAAATGTATTGTTTTTTTATTGTTGGCTTAGATGAAGAATAAAGACTCGAAAGGCCTTCTACATTTTTAACCTATCGGAGTATTTGACAAATAAAGCGCTGAGTTTGCGAAGATTGACAAGATGATTCAATTGCTCATCACAAATTGATCCTTCACAATTTCCCAGGAGTTAAAAGCAGTCAGGTGGTTTTCGTACTGATGTCCGACAAATTCACTCCCCATTTCCTGAAGAAGAGGAACTGTTACAGGGCTTATGGAAGGATAAAGGAGGCACTGTGCTGCCATTTTGCTGCTAATAGATCTTCGAGCACTAGTATAACTATATAACTAGTATAACTATATAAAAACTATATAAAAAACTGGGCTGAATAAGGTAATGTACGGCTTACGTAACTGTGCAAAGATTATTACGCTGGAAAATCATGGAACTTTCTGTTCCATGATTTGATTCGGATAGGGTTACCACTGTATGGTTTTCACCCGAACAGTTCAGAGATTTGTTTGGTGTTTGGTTTTGAACACTGAAATGTTCCAGGTTCAGTCATTTAATTTGGTTTTCCCATAATATACAGTATACAGGATTGGCACAAGTCCTTACATCTTTCAAGTACCATAATGAAATAGAATCACATTGCATACTTGTAAAGGTCAAAATTCAAATCTTTTTCAATGAAAGTGTATGGTATCTTCCATGGTGTTGAAATCACAGTTTCTTTTGTCTTCTGAATTTATTAATGTTATGGCTTCCTTCTGTCAACTGATATTCTTTGTTATTGTTTTGTTGTTCTCAATTCTGCCTTAATTTGTATTATAGTAAAATACAGGCAGATGCTTGCTTGGGAACATTCAACTTACGAACAAAGAATGATTCCCATTTCGAATCAATGTTTTTTGGTGTTTTGGGGGCAATTGAAAATACGCTGATATCATTGTTTTTAATTGAATTTAATTGATTACAAAATCAGTTTATAATTAATTTTGAACATCTGTTTTTTAGACATTAGAATATTATGATGAAAAAGGCAAGTTAACCCACCACATTTATACTCATTATACGTTCAATATAAGAACACAATTCAGTAAGACAGCTAAAGAATCAAAATAAAATTCATTAATTATGTATAAAATAAAAGTTTCTATTTATTTTAACTTACCTTTTCATACAAGGCACATTATGATTGCAGTGGTCAACAGAGCTAGAATATCAAATAGTTAATGTATAGTGATCACATAAAACAATAATTATAAGTGAAAATTAACATGCCTTTTTACGTCGGTTTTCAAGCACTTGTCTATTTCAGTTTTGCATCTATAAATACAAGTTACAATTTTGTTTTACTAATGTTGTAAAAAGAATGCATACCATATTACCTTAATTCACATGCTCTTGAATTTTTATAGCATCTGCAAAAATTAAAGACCAAATTTTAAGTTTAGGATGTTTATGGAAACTAAATTAGTATTTAGGATTACCTTATTACATGGGAGATATTATTACACAATATGTGTATTTATCAATTCTGTTTTTACACTGTGGATATGTTCCATGCATTACAAAAAACAAGTTGATTAACTTTAAAAAAGTTAATCAACGAAGCTGATCAGTTTTTGAATTGTTAAACCACTAAAAATTAATGCACAATAAACAATAAACAATTTAAAAACAATTTACTTGGTATATAATTGCAATCACGGATAACTAAAGTATCTGTGACAAAACCAAGTTATTTGAAGATAAGTTCACTCAATGAATATTCATTGCATGAGAGAACAATAATTCATTATTAATGTATTTCGTTATTTCAGATGGTTTATACTATTGAACAAATTTTAGAGCATTTTTACATTTCTATATATTGTGAATGGTACCTTCATATTCCATTCAATATGTCCATTTTTCCAGTCACAATTTGATCATTTCAATGCCAATTACTCAAATCTCAAAAAGTGATAAGGCTGCAGTGGGTCTGTTTGTGTACATTATCTGCTTCAAAATAACAAAGTTTCCTGGACTTTGCTCTGCCAAAACATTTGTTAATTTATGTAATGTTTCTATGCAAATTATGAGGTTTATCATGCATTGCGATAAGAGTGTAAAGTGTTGCATATGAACACTACTATCCACCTCTAACTGATTTCTACATTACGAAACACTTCAATAAGCTTTTGATGCCCTCATAAGAAAGTAACCTGTAAAAACAGAATTGTGTGTGCGGTAAGTTCCTGACTTACACGATTAATTCATTCCAGAATCATCCATATAAGTCAAAAAATTGCATTAAGTCAAACCAATGATATGTAATATACCAATCATGAACCCCATGACTTGCAATCAGTATATATATAAACAAAAATTGCAGTGAAACTAATAGCTGTGCATCACACACACTCAGCAAAGAAGGTATAAAAAGTCGTACAGGTACATATATGGAGACATATGGAGACATATATGGAGACATTCTTATACCTTTAAAGGTCAAACAATGTCTTCCTTCATGGCTTTTTTTCCCTTTTTTGATGAGAGTGCAGTTTACTAGAAACCTCAGTTACTATATTTTGAGCTATTTGATGAATGGGAAAGCTAATTTGAGTTCAAGCATCGCAACCGTGTGTGTATGAATCCGTGTAACACGAATCCGCATAAGTTGGGGACTTACTGTACTAATGAGAAATCCTGCAAATATTTGTCATTTATAGGGAATTCCCTTTTCAGCACAGCTATAAGTTAAAATTTTTTTAAGGTAAAAACAGAATTGTTTTATTTTTCTGCACTATGCTATACCAAAATCATGTAAAAGGGACTGTAAAAATAGAATTGGACATACTTTACTTTAGTTTTCGTAATGGGATTAATGACGAAATCCTCCTCTTTTTTGCCCTCCTGACACATGCACGAGGCAGACATATGATTGTCCTGATAATCGCAAGAGATAACCATGTTCTGTGGTTTGCATGAGATTAGCATCCCAACATTACGACATTCACACTGTTTTTCAGTGAAGGCAATAATAAGCAACAACAACAGTTTCTGTAATTGATAAAATAGTATTGTTCAGTTAACAATTTCTTTCTACAGTCTTTATGGTTGACATGAACAAATTAGGTCAGGTATGGGATGAGATTACAATGCGCTGCCCAGGTAAAAGAAAACACAAATTTTAATATTAAAATAAGTATTAAATTTATTAAGATCTAATAAGGATTCTGGCTTGAGAATTTCATCCCCATTTCCAGTCTCGGGTCCCAGAAATTGGGATAGGGATTTCAGAATTGGCAAAATCGCTTAGATTTTGGTCAAAATTGGTAATTTCTAATTTTTTGTCTAGAAAATTACCAAAAATGCTGAATCTCCAAGTTTTATAGGAAAAACTGGTGGTTAAGATGTGCAAAATGCAGAAAAAAGAAACCAAAAAACAAAGTAAAAATCAATTTAAATAACTATGCATTCTATACCACATTTTAACGGGATGGTCAATTGCCTTCTGACGCTTATGACACTAATCACCTGGTGGGCATTCTGGGAAAGTTGTAAAACCCGTAGATTACCTTCTGTAGTCACTTATCTCCCCTCCTTAATCCCTTACTGCTATAGACAGTGAAGCCATCTTTTTCTATGCATATTTTAGTGTTTTTAAGTACTTTATGTATAAAAAAAATTGTTTGATATGATCCAAACTTTGACTAAAACACTGTCATAGTCTCAGAAATGATCCTGTGAAATTTGGTTTTGATACCTTCAGCGGTTTTTGAATGCATAGAGAACAGACAGACAGACAACTTTCTTCTTTATATATATATAGAAGATAGAAGATAGAAGATACTGTATATGATGATTGTGAGATTAATATTAAAGCAGTTCTGGTTGTTGTTGAACTGAACTCAATGTAAGATTGTTTCAAATGATCTGAAACTTTATAAGAATAGGTTGAATTACACCAAACAGTTTTAAGTACATTTTTAAAGGTTGATATTATATTACCATATTTCTTTGATAAAAGGCTGCCCTCGAACATAGGACGCCCTTGAATAGAGGCCGCGTTTAAATAAAGGAGTCCTTTGTTCTTACCCTATTTTCACGGAAAGTGAAATAGAGGCCACGGCCTCTAATTAAAAAAATATGGTAATTTAATATGGGCTGATAGAGACTGTATTATACTTTCAGTTTCATGCAGTGATAAAAATATTCAACAATCATCAAAAAAGGTATAAAAAGAGACATTTTTTTTACCTTTAAAGGTATAACAATGTCTCCATATACAAATCTTTTTTGCTGAGAGTGTACTTGAGTTTTTCATGATAATAGAATTGTAGAATTATGCACTTATTTACGCAATATTAATACTGGACAATAACTTAGTATGTAACTTATTAGCAATACGAATACATTTACCACTTTCATTATCATTTGATATGAAGAACAGTCAATGAATTGAACTTTGAAATCTAAAACTGAAATTGAGTGACTCTATATTCAGTTACTTCGCCAGTTTCAGTTTGCCGTAAAAATATAATAATTACGTTAATTTAATTGGTTTGTTTTGTTTCTGCATTCTATTGAAATGCAGGTGCACAGATGCTTTACTAGAATTAATTGCTTTGCAGTTTATAAACTGTATCTAAATGTCTCAAAATTGAACGAAATTCTAAATAATATTGACTTAAAATTTTTTTTTACTGATACTGTTCGTAAAAATTTCTCAATTTGCACACCACAAAAAAGTAAAATATCATAATTTTAAAATGCTTAATTTTTCTTAGTTAAATCTAGGTTGTAACGAATGTCCGACCATTTTTTACAGTTTGAGACATTATCCTACAGTCAGGATGAAGAATCGGACCACAGTAAAATTAACTAACACAACATAGGATATTGGGATACCAGTAATTCTGATATTGTTATAGTTTTAAAACTGCATAAATGTGTGATAATTAGACGGTAAAACATCATCAAACTTTCACATCAAGACAGCAGATCTCGAAATGATGCAACAGAAAATGGATTTTACAACATTTGATGTTAAAGTGGGTTGGGGGTAATGAAATTGTTACGGAAGTGTTACAGAAGGTGTGAGGGAGTTGGTCGTGTGTTAGGTATAACGCTTTGTACACCAAACTAAAATTTTAAAAAAATTTAAAATGAAATTATGGGCAATAACAAAAATTCTTCCATAAAGTTAAAATTTAAAAATATTTTCCATAATAATTTAAGTTTTAGTGGTTATCTGAATGAATGTTTTTGAATATTAATGTATATTTTGTAATTGTGAATTGGAAACTTTTTTGTTATGTAATATTAGGAAGGGAGTTTTCCAAAGTGTTACAATATGTTACAAGGGAGTGGAGGGTTAGAAATCAGCAAAAATTGCATTGTTATTTTGTGGATGGCCCCAAATTGCGCATTTAACTAATTATAAGTAATTTACTACTTAAAAATAAATATCTATTAAAATATTGGCATTTTGAAAATTTATAAATTTTAAAATTTGACAAAGAATGGACAAATGACATGCCATGTTTTGACCGGATCAGCGCGTTTGGGTGCGTCTGTTTTGGGCGCGGTATCATTGCAGCGCCAAAAAGAACCGTTTGGGCGCCAGTAGTTTTTGGGTGCCAGGGGCTCCATTTCAGTGCCGATGGGTTGCATTTCAGCGCCAAGCCCAAAAATTCAAAGTTGCATTTCAGCACCAATAATTATTGGGTTGCATTTCAGCGCCAAACCCTAAAATTCAAAGTTGCATTTCAGCGCCAATAATTATTGGGTTGCATTTCAGCGCCAAACCTAAAAATTAAAAGTTGGATTCCAGCGCCAATAATTATTGGGTTGTATTTCAGCGCCAAACCCAAAAATTAAAAGTTGCATTTCAGCGCAATAATTATTGGGTTGCATTTCAGCACCAATAATTATTGGGTTGCATTTTGGCGCCAATAATTATTTAGTGTTAACACAAACAATCCCCATTATTCAAACTACTTACATCATTAAAAATCACTTTCTCATTGTTAAAAACAACTTAAAATTAACATTCTGACAACCTCATTACAAAAAAGTTGGAGATGCGAGCGGCGGTTTTCGAGGGGATTTAAATGGCACTTACAGTTTGGCGAGGGGGGTGAGGTTTTGGGGGCGGAGACTACCAGTCCGTATGGGTGTGTTTGGGAAGTTTCGGTGGATTGGTGAAACCAGAATTTGGGTTTTAGGATGCTCCAAATCGTTGTAGAGCGCGAAATGTGGTAGGGAGAAGCGAGCACCAGTTTTGGAGTGGTCTGAAACACGACTTCTGGTTGGATGAACGTTATGAGATTTTCTGGTCATCAACTACAAGTCCATGTGTTTGGAGAGTTTCAATGTTTTAGTCAAACTGGAAGTTTGGTTTTGAGCCGCTCCAAATCGTTGCAGAACACGGTATGTAGTGACTGGAACTTGATGAATTCAACTTCCGGTTTAGTCAGAGCCGTGGTATTTTCTCGGCTTCAACTAGTTGAGCTTGTCAACAAATCTGCAAAATTTCAAGCTTCTAACCAAACCGGAAGTAAGTTTTTAACCAGCTCCGAATCAAACTAGAATCAATCACTACACTTTAAGTGCACCAAAACATCACTTCCGGTTTGGCCACAAACACCAAACTTCACGAACTC
This sequence comes from Stenotaenia linearis, assembly GCA_034700445.1. Lineage (NCBI taxonomy): Eukaryota > Metazoa > Arthropoda > Chilopoda > Geophilomorpha > Geophilidae > Stenotaenia > Stenotaenia linearis. The sequence continues at coordinate 17,118 of JAQIXT010000166.1, forward strand.
CAATTATAACTTTGTTTTCACACTTATACAAAATTTCGACCTCCTAATCAAACAGCAAATCAATTTCTAACCCGCTCCAAATCGAATTTCGGTGTCGCAATTTATGTTTGTAGGGTCGATGGGGTTAGCTTTAATATTGGCGCGAAATGCAACCCAATAATTATTGGCGCTGAAATGCAACCCAATAATTATTGGCGCCGAAATGCAATTTTGAATTTTTGGGCTTGGCGCTGAAATGCAACCAAATAATTATTGGCGCTGAAATGCAACCCAATAATAAATTTGGCGCTCAAAAGGGACGCGCTCGAAAGGAACGCGCCTAAAACGAACGGCGCCCAAAAGCAACGTGCTCTAGTGCCTATCGCCCATCGTTAATTATCAACTGTCAGAGCCAGTTGCACCAATCTCAGTTAGGATAAATTAAGATTGAAGTTTAACTGAGGTTGGTGCAACTCAGGCCTTTAGTGTAATTATTTTATTGGCTTGTAAATTGTTATTGTTTGTTTAACTGTATTTTTCTGTGATGGGCTGTAAGGTGGTCAGCGAAAGTAAGATCAGGAATTATAAATTGTGGGTTTCAGTTATTCTACTTACGTAGGAAAATTATTCAACGTGTTATTTGTCTTTTTGTTCTTAGCTCCCCTCAGGAAAATGGAGGCTTAAGGTATGTGGGTTGTCATGAACCTCAGCTCTAGTACTTACTTTGTTATGATACTTGTATCTTCGCCATTTTGAGCGCAAGTCGTCCGTCAGTCGAGCTTACATTACATTTTAGTTGCATCTACAGTTTATTGCTTGCAGTCGCATGTGAATCTAAATTCCATTCTATTTTTGTTTCATCCAGTTGCTTCCTTGTTTTGCATTCTATTTGTTTTAATTATTTAAATTAATTTATAAACTTTTAGTTTTTATTTGCAGCCAGGAGGATCACCGTATCACACGATTCATCCAGGCGACACAAAGTTAGATGGCTTTAATTTGGGTAATAATTTTAGAAAATTATACTTTTGCTATTATTTAATTTTGAATTTTAAATTTGAAGGAGTTATTTTAAAAACGAGTCGTTCAAATAGTTGGTCAGATTCATTGGACGATCACGAAACGCGTTACGGAAATTTTAACACGATTGAATCAAGAGATCATGAAAGTGACTTTAAAGATACTTCGAGCATTCAGTAATTAGTGAATTGATTGTGATTTGTGTGATTATTAATAGGATTTAATGCTTTTAGGTTTTTGGACAAAAAGCAGTCCGTACAATACGATCGGTATAAGAAGTTGTACGCAGAAATACTTCATCGTTGGGGATTACTACAAAGACGGACACAGGTTTTGAAATTTGTTAAAGGAAATCCCGATCTAGCGCGGGAAGTTGGTAGGTTTACAGAATTTTGTTACTGGTTGTTTGTAAACATTTGTTGTTATTGTAGAATTTGTAACAAAATGTCAAAATTGCGGGAAGGACGTGTATGGATTTCGATGTTCCTATTGCAAAAATTTTAGCTTTCCCTGTGCTATCTGCCATATTGCAGTCAAAGGTAAATTAGGTAAATTGATGTATAATTATCAGTACAAATAGTTTAAAATAGGTGCGTCGAATTTTTGTCTTCTTTGCGGTCACGGTGGTCATGCGAAGCACATGCTGCATTGGTTCACAGAGAATGATTCATGTCCAAGGGGATGTGGGTGTTTGTGCCTTCAAGAATGTAATGAGTAACTTCTTACTATTTGTAAAGTTTTGTGAATGTATTAATATTGAAAATGAATTATGTAAATTTTTCTATTCGTGTTTTTTATTAATAAAGCAAATACTTCTTAAAATGAAATTAATGGAATAACGCTTTCTTCGATTTACTGATAGTCCACTCTATCAAGAGCAACGTAAGATATTTTTGAAAAAGTATCGTGCATTCCAATTGGCCCAATCTCACAATCAGCACATGTCAGATATTTTGTCGAGTCCACAGTATTGGAAAACCCCACATTTTCAAAATTATAAATATCGTCCACTTGCCAAAACTTCGTAATAACTTCTCCGTCGGTTGGGGCGTCGGCTGATTTCGGCTTCATGAACGGAATGAAATGCTGTTGATTTTAGTTAATTGAAAATTAATTGCTTATCGTGGTAACAGTAATATGAAAAGCTTGCTTACTTGTTTCAAAACATAAGCCCCCTTTCCAGGTTGAAGGATTTTTGACTGACATCTTTGGCAGAGAACCAGTAAAGCATTCTTTCCGTTTTCTATTAAGTCTTCCTCATTGTACTTATTGTCATTTTTGTTGTCGGTCTCGGGTGTTGAGGTCTTATTATCATCCATTGAAATTGAGATTTATCAGCAATCCAGTAACGACAAGGTGGGTAAACTCGGTAAAGGCCGGCAAAGGCGCTCGAGTCCGAACTTGTTTGTACTGGCGGCACTCCAGTCAATAGTAAGGTAGTTTCGTAATGCCATACAAATATTTTTAACACATTGAAAATGAAATAAAAGTGTCATCTTGTATTAATCTTGTTATTCGTTCTGTTTTAATTAAATTTAATCTTTACTTCATTTTATGTTTATATAATATATCTATTTCATTCTTCTTATTTTGTTGTTGTACAAATTAACTTAAGTGGCGCAATGACGCCACCGTATCAGCAGGGTAACCAAATACCAGCAGCCAGGAAGAGTAAAACCAAAAAACGAAACGGAAGACCATATATTTTGGGCTAGTGTCTTTGCAATGTCAGGGATTAGATCATTTATATCTGAAGCAGATCTTGAAGAAGCAAGAAAAAAGCGACAAGAAGAGTGGGAAAAAGTAAGAAAGCCGGAAGATCCTTTAGGTTTGTCTGTGGTTTCTAACTGATTCTTTTTTAATGTGCGTATATTTATATAATACATATTTTAATATAATATTTTTTATTCAGAGAGGCCTGAAGAGCAGTATGAGAACCGATCTTTGTTTGAACGATTAAAAGAGCAAAAAGATAAACAGCAGGCGGAATATGAAGAAGCTCATAAATTAAGTAATGTTAATTGAATAATGAAAGTAATTTTTTTAATAATGATTAAATTTCTTAACAGAAAATATGATACGAGGATTAGACGATGATGAAGTACAATTTTTGGACTTAGTCGATCGAACGAAAGAAAAAATTGAAACCCAAAGGCTACAAGAAGATTTATACGAAATAAAAAATTTTCAAGTATTTAAAGAAGCATAAAATCGTTATGTTATTTGCTTTACAAATTTTAATTTTTTTTCTAGATAGCTGTTGCATCTTTGGCAGAAAAAAGTGCAGAGCAAAAACTGGATTTTAAGCGAACGGAAGCAGCAATACTTAAATCTGGAAAAGGAAATAAAAAATCGGCTCAATCTCTCTTAGCAACTGCTGTTAAACGGAAAAGGTGACGTAATTTTGACAATTTTGTTTTGTTTACGACGTGTTTGCATTTTTATTTTAGTTCAAGTAATTCTACTCGTTCTGAAGATACGCAAATTAAAAAAAAATCAAGATCTGAAGTATCAGGTATTAAGTACAAATATTATTTGATTTTTTTTCCTGTTTTTAATAGCTTTTATAATGTTGCAGAAACTGAAGAAAAAGATGATGAAAATAGCAATAATATAAACGAAACTAGCAACAACAGTGATGAGCAGAAATCATCAGCTTTTCCCACTGTTGAATGCATCGGAATCTTACCAGGGTTAGGGGTTTATTCCGACAGCAGTGATTCAGATAACTCGTCTTCGGACTGCGAAGAATCAGGGAAATTTGATTTATTAGGGCGACCGAGATGTGAAAATACGGACGACTGAAAAATTTTGTTTAATCTTACAATCTAATTTTTAAGGTAGTTAGTTCATTTGCTGTATATAAAAAATTAATTTAACTTTTTGGAAAATGATAGCGTTATGCGAGCGTTTTTGTAACGTAATAACCACCAGATGGCATAAAAAGTAATTTGATACTTATGTAGCAAAATAGCAAAATGGCGATTCCTAAACGAACTCAAACATCGACAACACACACGAAGTGGGATCGATTTGGCGAACAAACTAAAGGCAAGGGGACGAAACCGCTTCCAGACCCATTAACGATGAAACAGTTGATTTTAATGATAGTTATGTATCTATGTCGGAGGATCGTATTCGTCAACACACACGTTAAAGTTGCCATGTATATTGCCGCCCTCTTCTTTGGCTCTCTCGTATCTGATTTCATTCCTCTCCCACGAACTTTCTTCGCCCAAAAATCCAATTTTTTAAACGTATACTTTGTGAAAATAGGCTGGTTCTGGACATTGTTACTTGTTGGATCATTTATTCTGTTATCGAGTTACGTTTACACGTGTGGCGATAAAATCAAAGTTCGGAGCCATTTATCCCGGCTTTTGATTGCGACTGTGTTTTGGTACGGTTGGACTAACTTTTTCGTCTACGTGGAATCGATGGTTGGATTTTGTAGTGCTAAACCGGATGTTTATTTAACTAAATCCATGTGCGTCAAGAACAGCGCTCGTTGGTATGGCTTTGACATTTCTGGACATGGATTTCTTCTTATCTACAGCTGTATGATCATCTTGGAGGAAGTAAAATGTATGCGCGGCTGGGAAAGAATAGGCGAAATGATTCGAAACAATGAGTTTGATGAAGATAGTCCTCTAAAACATTTGAGCGACGATGAGCTAATGAGGTTAACTGTTTCGTACCAACATTTAGGACCTTATGTAAAGTGTTTGTTTATTGCGGTTACTTTGTTGAGTATTTTATGGGATTTTATGTTAGTTTGCACAATTTTGTACTTCCATTCAATGGCACAGAAATTAGTGGGTGGACTAATAGCAATTTTGACGTGGTATGTTACGTACCATTTGTGGTATCTGAATGATGAATTATCTCCGGGATTGCCTGGTAAAGGACCTTTTAAGTACGCAGACGTGAAATCGCTTCAGTGGCGAGTAAAATCGAAGCGATTTTCAAATGCCTCTATGATGAAAGCCGACCAGAGTGATTAAATATATGGAGCTGCACCATTTTGGAGCACAGTTTTTTCGAACGGAGTGTTGCATTTGTTGTTTTTATACAATTTTGTTAAGTTATTTATATAAAAAAAAAAACAGGGTTTGGTTTGAACAAATACTGTTATACGATATTGTAAATTTGTACACATTTTTCTTCCACTTTACTGTTAGTATAATTTATAAAATTATTTGTATTGAGTTGAACCAATTTCAAACAATATATTTGTATCAAAAACAAGTACAAATTTCAGTGTTAATATACAATTCTGAAAATAGTTATTGATGCATTAATTTCCAAAAGAAAAAATAGTGTCACTGCAAAGTTATTACATTCAACTAAATCGCCTATCTGGTTCAATAGTGAATTCTTAGTATTTTTTTTACTTTTTAAGTTTCCTGTACCATACAACACCAACTGTTACGGCGGTCATGAGAACGACCGTACCTACAAGCAGTGGCATCTTCTGCTTTAGCATTTCAACTGCATATATTAACTTATCGTAATTGGACACAGTGAGGCAAGCTCGTTTGTAAGACTCCAAACGACGAACTTTTTGAAAAAATTTGGCTAAATGAGGGCGACGATCTTCGCCCCACCAGCGATGAGCTAAACCCAAAACGTATAATCGATGAAGTAATACTGAGAGACAAATATCAGCTGCAGTAAATCTTTCACAGATTAACCACATTTCAGTTTCTTCTGCAAATACAAATAGAGGAAATTAAAATTTACGATCGAAAGCGATAGTAAAATTGTCACCTGTAGAATGAGACCTTAATTCCGTTTCGGCATCATCTAAAATTCTTGTTATGTTATCTAATATTTTATGTAATTCGTCTCTACTCTCTTGTTGCCTTCTTTTATCTTGAATTGCTGTTAATTTCTTTTCGTAAGGTTCTCTGAGATCAGGATTTCTAACCATCATTTCTTGAATGACGGCAAACCGACGGGTTCTAAGAGCTAAATACCAAAGAATATCGTTTTAATATTTATTAAACGAAAATGTATATCGTCTTTACCTCTCATTCTACTTCGAACGAACTTCGGCAGTTTTGTATCTTGAGTAAATTCCGGATGAAGTAGGCATCCAACTGTTAAATCTTCTACTGGAACTTTGTCAATTTGCTCTCGGAAATACTTTACTTTATGAGCTTCATCGCTTCCCTTTTCCGGAAACAGTCGAGGCGTATCACCTTAAAAAAAATCATTTACAATGTTAATCCGGCGTTTTAAAAATTTCTATCTCACCATTGCTAAAGTTATCTTCTAAATACTCTATAATTCTCGAGGAGTCTGGAATGACTTTGACGCCATCCTTAAGCACCGGTACTTCTCCTTTTGGATTTAATCGAATGAACCACGGCTCATATTGTTCGAATTTCGGCAATTGAATTATATGGCTTCGAAAAGGCAATCGTTTTTCCATCAAAGCAAATACGACCTATTAACACAGAATAAAATATCCATTTAAAAATTAAGGGTGAAGTCTATTAGGAGTGTTAATCATAGCACTTTGCATAGATTATGTAATTTTACTGTGTAAACAACATAAAAATTAAAAATAAATCCTTGGCCTCTTTCACAACTAAAAATAAGGCAAAGTGAAAAATCAATTATTCCTTTTCTTTTTACCTTTTGTGAATAATATGATTGTTCATGATGGTACAGTAAGAGTACATTCCCATCATTAATTTTTGTACTAGAAGCACCAACAATAGTCGCCATTTCTGAGCCTATACCCCAAATAATAAACAAGGCAAACCGGCCAAACGATCAGCTAAGATCGTATGTCATGTGATGTATAAATATTAACTAGAAGTTTTGCAATAACTCGACAATAGTCAAAATAAAAATTCACACATCTCACGGATTACTCGAACGAAATCCGTAAGATTATTCTGAGTAGTTCAGCAAAGACTTTCAGTTGCAGCCTGGCTTAACGACAGACATGAAAACCCCCTGGTGGCGCGGAAGGAAATTCCAAATTCCCGAGTTAAAGGCAGAGTTATGCATGCATTGCTCGTAACTTGTACACGTGTGATCGCCATGTCGTCATGTTTTATTACAAAAAGACAGAGTTCAGATTTGAGTGCATTTAGAGCGGTCGTTTTAAAAGCGCGAAACATTGTTATTTTGACCGGAGCTGGAGTGAGCGCCGAGAGTGGAGTGCCCACTTTCCGAGGCGCAGGGGGTTATTGGCGCACATATGAAGCGCAAGTAATAAAATATAGCAGAAGTATTATCGTTTATTACAATCTTTCTGTATTCATTTAGAATTTAGCATCTCCCACTGCATTTCGAGCCGATCCGTCGCTTGTGTGGGAATTCTATCATTACAGACGTGAAGTTGTAAAAACCAAAGAACCGAATAAGGCTTGTAAAAATCATATAAGTCTTTAGATTCAAATTAATTTCCGGTATTTTTTCTAGGCGCATTTAGCCATTGCTGAATTGGAAGATCGATTTACAAACGAAAATAAAAAAGTGACTGTTATAACACAAAACATAGACGAGTTACATAAACGAGCAGGCTCGAAGAATATTATTGAACTTCATGGTACAAATTCTTTATAGAATATGTGATTAAGGTGTGACTTATTGGTGTGTAATGGTAGGTTCGCTTTTCAAAACCCTTTGCACAAGCTGTCAAGATGTATCGGCAAATTATGACAGTCCAATTTGTGACGCGTTAGCTGGGAGAGGGTAATTTCATCACTTTTTTTTTGTTTTTCCCAAGTTTCAGAAAAAGTAATTTTTAATCAAAATTAATTCGTGTAGCGCTCCTGAAAAAGATGCAATTGAAGCTCGTATTCCAGTAGAACAATTGCCGAGATGCAGAAAATTAAGTTGTGGGGGCCTTTTGCGACCTTTTGTTGTATGGTTTGGCGAATCATTAGACCCAGGGGTGTTAAATAAGGCAGAAACTCAACTTGAACAGTGCGACTTGTGTATTGTGGTGAATATTCAATCCCTGTATATTCTGTCAAACTTTTGATTATGTTTTAGTTATTATCTCAGGTGGGCACTTCAGCAGTAGTATACCCAGCTGCCATGTTTGCACCTCAAGTGGCTGCAAGGGGAGTCCCAGTTGCAGAATTCAATATTGAGCCTACACCAAACACATTAGCCTTTGAGTAATTAAATTCACAAAAACATAATACATGAAAAATTATCCATTGTTTATTTATTTCAGTTATTATTTTGAGGGCCCTTGTGGCACAACGTTACCATCGGCACTAACCAGCCTAAATTAACAGCAAACTGCAAATATTAATCGACTACGCGAATTGCGTGCAAAGTTTTTGTAGTAAGAACAAATAAATTTTTGGTGGAGGCATGAATGCCAATAATATCATCGAATGAATCGAAATTGATAACCTGTTGTCTCGCCACGGAAGCAATTTGCTGCCCAGTTCGACGATTTCTCATTTGAGACGTGAGAGCACTAGGCCGATGATACACATATAAATGACGTCGGGCGTCGCAAACTACTGCGAACGAACCATTTGGCGAACACGTCGAAAATTTTCTGTCCTGTTTGGAAGCCTGGACGTAACCAAAAGCATTAAGTGTTATGACGTGTGAAAAATTGTTTCCATCTTCCGGTTGCCATATCAGTCCATCTACGTCGTGCCGAATGCAAAACGCTGGTAGTTTGTCAGGAGACAAAACAACACTGAACAGCCACTGGTTACCAGACAAATTTATCTGAAAAAGAATATATTCTGTTAAAAGAAGATTGTTATTGATATTTGTTTTGTATTACTTGAGAGACGATTTTATGCGTTTCGCTATCATACAGAGATAAATTGAAGAAATCTGAAGGAAATGCGTCACATTCTTCTAGCTGATTAGGATCAAAGGGGGGATTTGCATCAAATAATGGCTGGAAATTTTTTTAAAAACATTACTCCAATGAAAGTGATTAATAGTAGTCTTTAGTACTGTTGTTGTTGATGCGTTTTTCATTAAATTTTCCAGTTGGTCGTTCTTTTCAACATCTCCAATCATTAACGTTTCCCAATGGAAGCCAATGTTAGCCTTCTTTAACTGAACTTCCAACCTATCATAAAAAAAATTAGGGTAATTCGTGAGCGGTAAAGTAGGTAATTACTTGTCATTCAAAAGAGTCCATTTGCAATGTTCCGGAACAACTTCATTAAACAGATTTCCTTGAAGCAAATTGAATTCATCTGCAGAAATATTCAAACTGGAAGCTTCAATATCAACTTGAACTCCTTCCTTATTTAATGTAGATGCCACTTGAAAGTTTATAGTCACACTATCCTCCGTTTGATTCCATGTATAATTTTTTGCTAAAGAAAGAAAAAGTAATTTACGTTACGAGTTTTGAAATGGAGGCGCTAGAAATACTTACATTTTAACTTTGCTTCAACAGTTTTTTCTATCGGTTTGCAGGAATCGAAAGTAAATTCGAATTGGTGACCGCTTACAATCATTACACAGTTATCTTTAAGAGCTGCATAATCAACGGGACCAACTCCAGCTAATTGTCTTTTATGTTTAATTGTCCATTCGCTATCTAAATCTAAAATTTTAATTCATTTAATAAATATTACGTTTAATAATTTTTACTTAAAATTTTACGGACTTGAAGCAAGAGAAATCCAAGTTAAAAACGTGAGAAAAGGATTTTTTTTATCGTCGCTTTTTCGTTTGGCAATTTCTTTCCCATCTTCAGCGCTCAGCAATAAACAGTCAATTTCCAGTTCGTTTGTCAGCCTCGAATGAATTACAACAAATGGCTTTTTTTCGTCCTCGATCGCTACACTGGAAACGATCTAATATAATAATTTTAATTAATTAATTTCGGAATATTTAAAAAATATTTTAAACCTCACCTTCCATTGCTGTGACGAACTTCTGTCGTCAGTCATAACTAAATACAGATTTCCACGCCCATCTGAAATTACTACCTGATGAAGAGATGTGAAATGAATGCTCTCATTGTATTCTCCAGTTAAGTGGCATTCTTTTGGAATGTGCAAAACGACATGTGATTCTTCGAAACCAAATTCCTTTTGATGTGTAATAATAAAATAATTTTGTTAGTTTAGTTTAGCCCATAAAATTTAATCGAAAACTTACATCGAATTTAATTTGATTGATGAATTGTCCTTCAGTGACATAATATAAATAATTTTCGTACCAAGGATCGCTGTATAATCTGAAATAATAGAATATTTAAATTTTAATAGATCCAATCCTTGATCAGAATATTTTATTTACCTGTTTCGCATTCTGAATATCCAGAAATGTTGTAGAGAGAACTGAAAGTCAGTTTGCTCGGCATTGCAGATTGCTGAGAAGTAATTATTATCACTTGGTCAAATGTAAAATTGAATAATTTAAACTAATACCTGATTTGATTGAGTAATGATATGAGGGCAAAGGCTCCAATGATAATTTGTAACCTTCAAATTGTGGATCAAGTAATTCGCGATCTGGCCTCAAGCTCACAGTGAAATTAGGCGCCGCCATTTTAAAATAATTTTAAGTTGAATAAAGTTCCAGTTCATCGAGAGATGGCAGCCGCAGCCCGCTCCTTTTAAAAATAATGTATGTGAACCAGGGAGGTGATGTGAATAAAGAAAATTAAAAGGAAAAACCGAAGAAAAACAAAGAAACGTTTTTTCTTTTCCTTTGATTTTTTTCCCCTTTTGTTTTCCTTTGTTTTTGTGTGTGTTGTTTTTGTCCTGTTTTTCTTTAGTTTTCTTTGGTTTTTGTTCTTTGGTTTTTGTTCTTTGGTTTTTCTTTGTTTTTCTTTGGTTTTTGTTCTTTTGTTTTTTGTTTTCTTTGGTTTTCTTACTTTTGTTTTTCCTTGTTTTTCTTTAGTTTTGGTCCTTTTTTTTGTTCTTTTGTTTTTCTTTGTTTTTCTGCCCCTTTGTTTTTCTTTGTTGTTCTTTGATTTTTTTAAATTGTCTTTTTAAATTTTTTGTTTGTTTTGTTTTTTGTTTTTTTGTTTTTTTTTCTGTTTTTTTTTTTTCTTTTCTATTTTTAGTTGGTTTTATTGTTGTTGTTGTTGTTGTTGTTTTTGTGGTTGTTTTTTTTTCTTTTTTTCTTTTTTTCTTTGGCTTTTTAAAATATATTTTTGTTATTTTAGCTGTTTCATATTTTATTTTCTACATTTTTCGCGCATTCCACGTTTTAGATATTCTGTAATCCCCGTCCGCGTTTTCAAATCCTCACTCATTAATTCAAGCCAAGACTTAAGGTATGCTCAAGCTCTGTTTCTACAAGAAAAACATGTTTTTAAGAAACTGGCACCATGTCTTCTTGTTTAGTTTGAGCTCATCCATTCGTTTCTTTCACATTAAAAGAAATCGCTCGAATCAGCTCGAGCGTTTTCTATGCTTTTCTATTTGGCTTGAAACAGCGCCACCGAAGTCTTATTTTCCAAGCGTTTTTACTTTTTTAAAATTATTATTATTTTAAATTAAAAATAAATTTACATATTTGTTTATTATGAAGTAATAAATTGATTTTAATTTTTAAAAAATTTAAACAAGGAAATTGTGTAAATAATTTACGTTATCGAATAGGGCAGGATTTATCCCTATAGATTTATCTATAAGCGCCCCTCGATAGTACGGTACTTGTTTCACGAGTCGACGAGGTAAGGCACAGCTAAATCTTCCTTTTTATTTTAACCATAAATGGTAAAACTTATACACTCCATCTATAAAAGAAAAAGAATTGATATAAGGAGTCACTTATCGGCTGCATCGACCCGACCACTCAGAAAATAACATCTATGTCACGTGATAACCTATCGTTTCTTTTGACTTCGCGGGAACACCACGGATGATAATTGCATACTAACATTGATTGACAAATTTTTACACCATATAGTAAGCTTAAATTTGCTTTTCATAGATTTATGCACTTTAAGCGATGCCCTCATTCGTTCAGATGTATGTTTACTGCATACAGTAAGCTGTTCCCAAATGATGTATTGTATAATGCAATCGGAGTTAAAGGGAAATTATGTAAACACATTTTTTAAAATTAGAATGTTTGCTCTGCAAACTAAACTACGGTCACTTCTTACTACATTCTAATTTTTTTTTAAATATGTATAAGTTGATACGGTTATTATGAAATTAGTTTATGGAGTTGAGCCATTAAATTTGTGATGAATCACAAATTTAATTATGTTATCGAAATTTCTTGTCAGTATTTGTCAGTAGGACATTATACTTTGTAACATCCTGTTACAAAATAGATAACAACAAAAATTAAAATTGTGAGATTAAACTGATGACATATCTTCCCAAAAATAAATCAAAATTTCTACTCTTGTTTTAAATTTATTTTTATTTATTTATGAACTCAGTTATAAGACTTCTGGCCTTAGTTATTTTCATCTTTCTATCTTTCTTAATGCATCGTCTTAATCTTCAATTAATGCTTAAAAATGCCCATCTCGATATAATTTATTTTTAATTCCGCACTGTGTTGCAGGTGTTTCGATAACATCGTAAAGTTTAATAATGCAAAGGTTAGGATAATTGAGGTACAAGTGATTGTATACGGAAATGATTGGCAGCTGCTTATTTCGGCAACATTTAGGAATCATTGGAAGGTCAGTTAATTTGTGTGTTGTGTTCATAATTTTAATGCTTTTATTTCAACAGACAATACACCGGACAATTTAGGAGATCATTTACGACCAACTTGCAGCAAGAGGGAGAATTTTCAGTGAAGAAAAAATGGCGAAAGTTTTTACCTTGGTTTGTCGTTGGTGTTGTCAGTGGAGCTGCTTATTATGATAATTCAAAAAGAAACAAATTTAGTGGCGGTGCAATACGGTTTATGAGGTGAAGCTTTTTGTCTAATTTATTTAGGTATTTTAAATAAATAAAAATTTAAAAATATATTTTCAGATCACTAAACACTGGATTGTCAATATCGTGTGATTATTGGTGGACATTACGAAATCTTGATGAGGTGAATAACAATAACTTATAATACAAGGGAAAAGAATTGTGTTATAAAAAGACTGTACAAGCAAACAATGTTTTTTGTCAGGTGGAAGCAACAATGTAACAATAATTCAAACATTAGAGAATAGAGTTTGCGCAGGACCAAACTTATGTCTTAAACTTATAAATTCCATGTTAATTATAAATCTAACTTACATTTAACGTGGAATTTATAAGTTATAAGACATAAGTTTTGTTCTCCGCAAACTCTCTAATCTTTTTCTTTGGTTAATTTTTAACGGTGAATCTGTGTGTTCTGATAAAAATAATTAGGAAAGAACGTTTTTGCAGATAATTTAGTAATATTCATTTTGTTATCTAGTTATCAACTGAGTATAAAGACGAGATCAAAAAATGTCACAAGCGCTCAGCAGTCAAAATTCGAAACGGATGCTTGTTAAATGGTGGATTATACGTTAAACTTGGACAAGGTTTGGCTGCATTGAATCACATTTTGCCTAAAGAATATTGCAGAATATTAGAATCGTTGCATGACAGGGCTCTTGTGAGGCAACCGCATGAGGTAATAATTTGAGCATTTTTTTTTACTCACCTTTCTTCAGTAGCAAACTTAATTATTATTCGTCATTTATGTTAGGTTAAAATGTTATTTATGGAAGATTTCGGTTGTGCTCCCGATTTGTTGTTCCACGTATTTGACGAAGAACCCATAGCAGCTGCAAGTTTGGCACAGGTTCATCGAGCGCTTACACTTGAAGGAAAACAAGTAGCAGTAAAAGTAATTTAAAATTAATTTTTTTTAAATTCCTGAAGTTAACTTTACAATTATTTTAACAGGTGCAATACATTGACTTACAAGATCGGTTTTATAGCGATGTGAGCACCATCAAATTACTATTGAGGGTAATTGGCTGGATGCACCCAAAATTTTCTTTTCATTGGGTATTGGATGTAAGTAACAAAGAAAAAAATATAAATTTACATTATAATACAATTTTTGTATTGTTAGGAACAAGTTGCTAATTTGGCTCAAGAATTGGACTTTATTAACGAAGGCAGAAACGGAGAGCGATGTGCTAAGGAATTGGCGCACTTATCGTTCGTGCATGTTCCCAAAGTATTATGGGAGTACACAACCAAAGTAATGACAATGATTAAATTAAATAACATGAAATCACAAATTATCATGATTATTAGAGAGTGCTGACGGCAGAATACATAGACGGATGCAAAATAACTGATACGGATTGTATATTGGAATTGGGATTAAGTCTCAAAGATGTATTATTTATGTCGATTATTTATGTTAAATATTTTCCTTATTCTTGACGATTATTTTTGTTAAATCTAACTTCAAAGGTGAATGAAAAGTTTATAAAAACCTTTGCCGAACAAATTTTTCACACGGGATTCGTACATGCAGACCCACATCCAGGGAATGGTGAGTTGGAAATTATTTTACTAACCGAATTAATTAAAATATTTATTTATCTGACAGTATTTGTCCGAAAGGGATCGAACGGCAAAGCCCAAATTGTTCTTTTGGATCACGGCCTTTATCAGTATTTGCCTACTCCGATAAGACATTCCCTCTGCAATCTCTGGAAATCAATTGTACTTAATAAGAGACCGGAAATGGAAAAATATTCATTAGAATTGGGTGTAAAAAGTAATTTCCTTTATTATTTACACTTACTTTTTAATTCATTACACCTTTTCTTCGCAGACTACATGCTTTTCAGTGAAATTCTGATGCAGCGACCTGTGGATCGAAAAACTTTGCGTTTGCCGAATCGGTTGACTGAAAACGATTACAAGCATATGAGGACCATGGCTAAAAAACATTTTGACGAAGTTATGACTATAATTCGTAAATTTCCAAATCCCATGTTGTTAGTTATGAGGTTAGTTGCGAGATAAACTCATTACGAAATTAGTTAATTTTACGTTTTACTCTTTAAGAAATATCAATACCGTGCGAAGTATAGCGCACGAGCACGGTCATCCAGCAGACAGATATGCGATAATGGCCAGCATTGCAGCTCGAGGTGCGTTTATAAAGAAACGTTCAGACTTGAATTCGAGGATTCACGGTTGGTGGAGTCAGTTTAGATTTGATTTATGTTTGAGGTAACAAGAGGAAACTCATGATAATTAACCTTAATTTATGGATCATAAATTTATTACAGGGCAGACAGTTTTCGTACTTGGGCAGTTATTTTATACTTTAGATTATTAGCTTTTCTTGGTAGAGCACCCGATATAAAACTGATGAAGGAATATTTAATTTAATAATTTATTTTATTAATTAATTTTTATGTAGTTATATTTATTTTTGGTTCAATTTACAAATGTATTGTATAGTAAATTAATCACTGAGATAAAATTATTATTTAAATCAAACTGAATTTGTTCAATGTTGGTTAGGTAGCAGCTGCAGTCTAGCGGCTGTTCGGTGAAACTTGTGGTGAGATTGAAATTCGATAATAAAATCGATGTAATGATAATTTAGAATATCGTAAAAGAGATATATAAATGTAGGTAGTGATAAATTTTTTAAAAATTGTAAAAATAGAATATCGGCTTTATTATTCGGACTCGGTCGTTTTTTTGAAACGTATGGGAGTCATCGAGTGCGATGGTTTTCTAACGGCGGTCGACCATAGGTACGTACATGTGTGAGATCGTTGTCATGGTAACGAGCTATAAAGATGAATTGGTAGATGGATGTTGGAAGTGGTTTGCTCATTGCGTATGCATGCGGCGCTCGGCTGCCAACCCCGCCCAGGGCGCGTTGCTGGGATGGCGTTAGGGCCTGGTTAAGTTTCGTGGTGACAGATGAAGGTAATTTGCTGTTTGACAGCGCAGCTTTATTGCGTGGCCGGCGCACCTGCCAATGGCAACCCCGGCCGCCGCTCGCCCGTGTAATTGGATCCATCTTGGCTAGGGAACATTGATCAAATTATAAGGCACTCTTCGCTTGGCTCCGCCGTTGAATTATGGAAAATTGTCGTCCTAATATCACGGATGAAAAAGTTTAGTGCTGACCAGGGACGGTGTTTATGTATACAAGCAGAAACGGATTAATTTTTGTCGTTTTAACACGACTCGATTGTCGTGGCTGTTTGCGCGTCGGTGTGTGACATTTTGACAGCACTCGGATTGCGTCCGCTCGGTGCAACACGTTCCAGGTGACGACGCCAGCGTGTGATGAGGGCGGGACAGGTGATCAAATTGTCGCTTCGCTCGAGACTTGATTGGGTGCTTGGCACGTGCCTCCATCCATCAAGCGCAGTGCTGCGTGAAAGATTCGAGTCCCCAATGTGAGGTGAAAGGGGAAAGTAGATCGAGATGTTGGTGGTAGGCGCGTGCCGTTGCAAGCCATCATTATTGTATGAGATTGAGATTAGTAAACGATAACCTAATCCGAGGGTAGAGACAGCTGTCAGATGGTGACGTTTCCCTCCTTTGGCCGCCAGCCCCTAATTCGATTTCGTTGGCCGCCCCTTTTATAATGCTAATGGCCGGCTCACTGAAAGATTCACAAATCAGAGTGAATTATTCACGAGTAGCGGTCGAAGGGGCGAGAGAAGAGGGTGGAGAAGGTGCATTCCTCTGGGACGACTCAATTCCGCGGCCGATGCCTTCGATCAGCGCGTTGCGCCTGCGCGCGCTCGCCCCTTCTTCGCATCCGGAAATAAAAGTTGAAAAGAGCAAATAACGGCCTTAAAAAACGGCGCCGGCGCCGCCAGAGGCCCTCCTTAGGGACAACGAGCTCCGAAAACGCCCGCCAATCGAGTGCGCATGCGCTCTGCCCGCTGCTAGCCCCCGATGAGTTGTTCACGGTGGAAATCAGAAAGCGCGTAAAAACTGATGGACGGCGGCGAGAGGAAGACGAGGGAACTGAGGCGGAGAGCAACTCTGATCCCACCCTTCCACCCTCCCTCGTCCCCATCCCACTCTTCCGAGACCCTATCCGAGCAGCACACTGATCCCTCTTCCTAAATACGATGGGGACAGAAAAATTGGACTGCTTCTTTATCAGATACTTTTTTCCATTCCACTTTAATTGAAATATATACATTTTTCCACTATTTTTTCCTCTCAACTGATAAATACGAGCGAACGACGAAACGCAGCGCCAATATCGATCCGAGACTTAATTCCAACCGAAGCCTAAAAATCAACGATTGTTTTTTCACGTACGAAAAAAAATCAATTGTCAATTTGGTGCATGCAGACAAGTATAAAAATGTGAATTGTGATTGGTCAGTATGCTGCTGATATGTTACCTTGTGATGAGGGAAGCCAGTGGCGCCTGTTATCCCGCCCTCTGGCCTCGTGTCGTTTTCCGATCGGCTTCGGGGATTGGTGGGAAATGGCAGCGAGGAGGCCGGGCTTCCATTTTTCTCGCAGTGAAGCCACCCTCGTTTTCCCTTTTTTCCCTCTCCGGATTCTTCGCGCATTTATTTCTCTTCGCTTATCCTTTCCTTTTCCTTTTCGTTATACGAAACGCTTTTCTGTTTTTCACTGCCCATGACTGCGAATACGAGCTGTCCACAGGTTAATGGGCTGATGTTTGACTCCACGAGTGGGTGATGACGGCGCCGATAAAGTCGGGACGGACGCTTGCTTTCAACGGAATCGGTGGAGCGCACGAGACGATAGCGGACGTGCGAATCTCGCACGTCAGCGCTCTAGGCGCGAACAAGCAAAGATGAAGAGAAAGACCACTGCTGACGTTCCAGTCTGTCTTCGAAAATAAAATTTTAAGTCCATTTTTTTTAAAGGGATGTATTAATTTAAAATGCGTGTTTTTATTCTGTTCATTAAAGAATTGGAAAATAAATTTTTTTGGGTTTATTGGGGGTTTATTTTTGCGTTTTAAAAGGAGACGGACAAATGTTTTGTCCAAACATTTGTACTGGATGGTGTTTCTGGCCTGCGATGCATGTCGCCCTGACCTCGGCCGCGCAAATTGGCGAAAGGCTTGGGTGCAGGAAGAACGGCGTGATGCGGCTGACAGCGGGAGGAGATGTGACTGGTGGTTTATGGGCGGCGATCAATGGGGCGGAGTGGGGAGCAGCTCGCTCGGGCGTCTATCAATCGTAATATCATAACAAGTCGGGCGGGAAGCGGTGCGTGAAATTGGATCGTGAGGGGTGCGCCGATGGGCATTTATCAAATTAGGAAGACCCGGCATCGCGCCCATTGGCCGTCTTGCCGTTGTTGGAGTGTCGGAAGCGTTTTTCCCCTTTCCGCTTTTCCGTCCCTTGCCTTTCATTGCAGTGAAAAAGAGCAAAGTCATGATTCTTTGACGAGGCTAAGTGCCGCCGGCATCGTTTTAACCTAATCATGCTGCAGCCTCGCAACCCGGCGAGCGCGAATTAGCGCGATTAGATTGGTGCTCGCTTTTAACTGTGCTGTAGTGTGGCGCCCTCTTAAAATATTGAAGTGCGGTCAGGGTTAGCGCCACCTAACTCGCACCCCCTTTGCTTCTAGTAGTTCTCTCTCCTCTCCCCTTCCAACCTCAGACGAGAAGGAGGGGTCGGCAAGGCGGCTACCACCTGGACCCGGGCTCTTGATAAGGGACGCCGGTATTGATAAGGGTCTTTGCCTCAGGGACTAACATGTGCACTACCCTCGGGGCTCATCCATCAAAGCACGTGCAGCTCTTGACCACAAGGGCACAAGCCCTCTGACTTTATTGACTGCTCTGGAGACCAGATTTATTCGAGTGACGGTCAAAGGAAGCCTTTTATCGTCTGGCAAAGGATTGGTAGAGAAAGAGAGAGAGAGAGAGATGCTGGCGTTATATGCAGGGGCGGATGAGGTCTTTGGTCGGCGCCGCATGACCCCCTCCTTCCGGCTGCAACGGGCGCCGCGGGACTCGCTATCTGCACCGGCTGGACCTCCACGTGCACTCGATAAGAGGGACGGCACGCGGCCAAACGCAAGATGTGTTCGGCCCCTGGCGACGCCCGAGGCTGATAGTAGAAGTTCATAAATCCAGCACAAACACGAGATAGCGAGAATCGTGGCAGGAAAAGACCTCTCACTCTTACTACCTGACAAAAACAACGCGCCTCACCTCGTGCGCACAAATGCCAGATCAAAGCAGAGTTGCGATGCAATAAAGGAGCGCAGCACTGCACCAGACTCCGCCGCGCCTGCCTTTGCTTCGCCACAACACCCCTTCTCCCCCCTTCTTTCCTCGTTTCTGACTGAGATTACACAAATAACGACCAGTAATATTTCACACGCTGCTTTCACAAGCCATCTCTTTTATGAAGTTGAGTTTGAAACAAATTTGCATGTTGCGCCGCTCGCCTTCCTCTAATTTCCCAGAATACGAGCAGCCTGCGTCATCAAACCCCGGCTGGCGGACATTTGCATGCGTCTGGGTCCACATTGCTTTGACTCGCAAATGGCCGTGGGCTTGATTACTGCCGCCCCCGCGTGACGGATGCACGCGCACGCACCTCGCTCGCCTTTGGGAAACGCGCGCGTTTTTCATTCCCCTCCACCTCATCTCCCCGCACTACCACTCGCCTCCAAGCTTACTCGTTTCCTTCGGGGTGACACGGATAGAATGGAATGCGCCTCTTTCCAAATCCCATATCTGAAAACAAAATGGCGAAATGGAATTTATTATTAAATTTATTATCATTTTTTCGTCTGTTCTGTTTGTTTATTTAATTCTCGAATGCTACGCACTGATTAATTTTACACGAAACGTTTAACTTGAGTGAATTACAACGCCACCCGTCGCACATAAACAAGGGGAAATCTCGAGTGAAGCTCATGTTTTTATAGTTATTATTATTGCATAACCGCTGCAACTTGCTCGAACAAATAACGAAGAAATTTAGAATTGAAATGAAAGTAAATAAGTGCAAATGTTTGTTAGCAAACACAGATGGAGAAGAATCGTCCTCCACCCTGCCGCACCCCTTCGATCAATGGTCAGTGAGGAGGGTTATAGCATCAGATGGTGTAACCGCCGACCCGTAATGTCCGGCACTAATTGTGGAATTATGCGGTGCACTCTGGCGCCTCGCCCTTTAATCACGCGCAAGGGGAGAGCAGCTTTCGCTTTCCTGATTGGCCGGTGGCTCGACGCTTGCAGGCAACTACGGACGAAAGAAAAAAGTTTGTGTCCCCACCCGTCGGTTGCCCAACCGCAGTGCGAGAGAATTTTTTCCCCTCCCGCACGACAAAACGAAGAAAAGGAGCAGGAGGGTCGCTGCTGGTGTCTGAACGCCGGTGTGGGTGGCCCGGCATTCACTCCATTACCAGATTAGCACCCATCCATCATCTTCGCGGCCCGACGCGTCATTTCGTCAGGTGCAAAAATAGAATACCGTCAAAATTTTCACCTTTGTGTTAAATACCATCAAATTCCTCCCTTCAACGGTCCAGAACTAAAATTTTCAAAATAAAAAAGGCGATAAAGAAAACGACTTTTTTTTTTCATAAATAAGGAATGTTATTATAAGGTGACTGGAAAACCATCGGTCGATTTAATAATTTGAGTAGGAAATTATTTACTTTTGATTAATTGATAAGAAAAACAAAAGAAACACTTTGGGGATTTTTAAAGCAAAGCAATTGTGATGAGGATTCGCACCTGTGAGCCGTAGAGTAGGTCGCGTCGTCGTCGGAGTTGCACTTCATTCGTTAGAGCGGTAGCTCGCGACCCCTAGCGGCCTTCTGACGCCCTATAGGAACGCGTACAGCCGCTCGGCAATGGAGACCTCCCAGTTTGGCGATTGCGGGAGCACGATGGTGCGCACCTTCCACCTTTCGACACATAAGTCTGCATCGATTCACCTGTTTTGATGTTCCATGGAGGCGGATGCGTTGCCACGATGCCCTCTGCCTCCGAGAGCGACCGACTTCTCGATAGCTGCCATCATGGGCCGACGAATGTCATCTAACGAAACCGAAGAGACACTCGCGCCCCTCGGTGAGAGAGACTTTGATACAATTACAATTAATTTAACTCTTTAAATAATTACCGAAACTGAGAACTTAAAATACTTTAAATTGCGTACGAGCGAATTCTAAAACGAAACAAAATTAAGAAGCGGCGAACTTGTTTTCGTCGCACAATTCGACGTTTAATGTTAAAAGTTGAATGATTAAAATCGAATGTTGTAATGTTTTGCTTCGACGCGAATGTGTGCCAGCTAATGTAAGTACCTCATTGAAAATTCATTGGGGTTGGATAAACGGACATCAATCAATCTTGTCATCCATGTCCAATTTCGAAACGACACTTGTCATTTTCGAGTTTACTCAAACGTGACATCAGTTTTATTAGAGCGTCGAACAAATCTGTAACTCGGTAGTGATTTAACAACGAAATTTTTTCGCGAATTTGTTTTTTTCCCAACAGAAAAATTCGTTGAAACGGGCGTTACCAACTGTGAACCGTCAAATCTTCCGGAGAAGGCGACAAGTGATGGTCCAATTAGTCCCCGATCTTCACCTTCGATTAAAGATAAAGAAGAAGAAGAAGCGGAGGAAGAAATAGAAGACGACGATACGAAATCTTCAATCTCCCGTGAAACGTGTAACTGCGATGAATTGTTATCTGTCCATTGTCATTTGGACACAAAAGAATTGTGGGGGAAATTTCACAAACTCGGCACAGAAATGATCATCACAAAAACTGGCAGGTAAGGCGTACGTCGAACTTATTGGTTCATAAATCAATGAAATTACGGAAAAAAATTTATACAATTATCCATTTGATGGACATAAATTTCAAATTATATTGACAGCAGCCTTTTCAGCCTTTATAAATTACACGTGGCATTCTTTATTTTATTGGTAATTATTTATTTATTTTCTGACTCGAATCGAAAAAGGGAAATATATGGTTGAACGCTAAGAAAAAATGACTTTTTTGTATAACTGCAAATGCGAGCATCCAAGATGGCTGCCTCGGAGTTGCTGGCGGGAGGCTGAATCTACCCCTCTTTCTTTTGGGTGGCATCGTCGGCACGCGGCGATCGATCGAGTGGGTGAAGGGAATGATGGGGGCGAAGGCTAATTGGCTTTGGGGCGGTCTCAGGGCAGGCGGGAAGGGTGGTTTGAGCGGCAGCTGCTCCGACGTCGCGTTTCATCAGACCTTGTTCTTTTTTCCTGCTTAATCCCGAGCAGTGTACCATATACCATCCCTTTTAGGTGTCACGTTGTCCTTCTTTATTTTGATTACACTCGCTCCACTGGATGCTCGTTCGTTCGATCTGCCAATGATGAAGAATTGCCGAATGCGTGTTGCAAATTAGCCACAACGGTCAGCGGATCGATTGTCTTGACGGCGACAATCTGATTCGACCATCAGCGTCCAGCCTTAAGACGCTGTTTAACGCTAATTCCATGGACGCATTGACGCCGTCGCGGCTTCACGTGTCGCTGCACTTGCGTCTCACACACCCGCCTCTCTTTCTTTCGTTTCCCTTAAACCCCTTAATCTTGCAATTTCAACTGCGATTCAAAATTTTTCCTTCGGTAAACGAAAATTTCTTTCACTATTTGAGCACAAGCTTTCCCTTTTTTATAATTATATTTCAATTACAATTTTTATATTAATTTATATGATATTGATTAAATACTATTACCTTAATTAAAATTTGTTTGTTCATCTTCGATTTTTATACCCTTAATCAAATTACGTTTGGAGAATATTTGTCGTCGGAACAAAAAGCACCTGGCCACGCGCGGTATATATTTTCCTTTCCGCCCCCTTTATTATTGTTTTGTTTCGTATATGGGGAAGTTACTTCATACTGATTAAGCAATCTCTGATTTGCGCCAACCGTGACTGTGCTAACAAATACGTTTCCCCGCAGACGCATGTTTCCCACAGTGAGGGTATCGTTCATTGGCGTACACGTGGACACCAAATACGTCGTTCTTATGGACATAGTCCCCGTAGACAACAAACGTTATCGTTATGCCTACCACAGATCTTCGTGGTTGGTGGCCGGCAAAGCGGATCCACCAGCGCCTTCTCGACTCTACATGCATCCCGATTCCCCGTTCTCCGGCGACCAGTTGAGAAAACAAATCATCTCGTTTGAAAAAGTTAAAGTGACTAACAATGAAATGGACAAACACGGACAAGTAAATGATTTTCAAGCAACACACGATAAATTTTAGTCAAATTCTTGATTAAATTACAATTTCTTTTTGGTATTAAAGTTAATTTGTACGCGTCGGTAAGAAATTGCAGGTTTTTACCGTAGATTAATTTTGTAATTAATCATTGAGCGCTGTAGGTCGAAATTATGCTTTGTTTGTTAGAATTATTACATGAAAAAGTTATCCGTTAGAGATTAAATTTCAGAGTTATGAAAGGAGATTTACTCGATGCTTTTGCGTAAATAAAAAATTACTATGATAGCTCTATTAACTGATGAATGGGGGAATTTATATGTTATTAAGCGTTCAGTTATCTATTAAATGAAAAATGCAATTATCTTGATGTTGAAGAGAATTTTGACTAACTCGGTGTGATGCGATCATTTGTAAACTGTCAATTTATTAAATTTGAATTAAATTTATTAGATAATACTCAACTCGATGCACAAATATCAACCTCGCATTCATCTCGTAAAAAGAAAACATTGCAACAATCCTATTACCGATTTAGTAGCTGAAGAATTCCGCACTTTCATCTTTCCAGAAACAGTTTTCACCGCCGTCACGGCGTACCAAAATCAATTGGTAAGAACAAAAAAAATTCATTTACTTTATATTTTCAACTGTCATTTAAAGCAATTGTGAAAATAGTACATTCTAAATAAAGAGCGTTCATTCATTTCCGAAATAAATTTTAGAAGACAGCACTAATTGAGTGAAGTCTTTCTTTAAATGTAAAAAAAAAAAATTGTTTTAAAAAATCACAATTTTTTTTTCCAATTTTAATCAATTTCTAATTACGTACTGATTGTCACAGATAACGAAATTGAAGATCGACAGCAATCCTTTTGCGAAAGGATTTCGCGATTCCTCTCGCCTCATGGAATTCGACAGGTTAGAGCCTTTTAATTTCCTCGCCACTTGTTATTAATTTTGAAGAATTTCCGTTTGACGTATTCAAATTGCAATTGCTTTGTTGCGAGAAAAGAAAAGTATAGCTGATGTGCTTTTAGTTGTTGGAAAGGCTGTTGTGTGCGCCTTCTCGTGGTGACCATGTCTGGCGGGCACGCGCTGGGTGGTACGATGGGGTAATGACAGGGCACTCGGCCCCAAATAACATTATACAGCGTAATTTGCGAGGTTGAAGTGTGAGAATAACAGTGCTCCGGACACAACTTGTTTTCAATAACGTCATTAGAAGAAGGTAATCTGGCATGCCGCCCTCTAATTATCTTCGGCCCCACAGACACTCAGCTGGCACGAAATAAGAATGGGAAAGAAAAAATTATTAAACCCTCGTCACTCAAAACGATGGACAAGTTTCTCCATGCATCAAAAATAAGGGGAGGAGAGAGAGCGAAATAATAATAATGATGATGATAAAATAAAAAATAATTTTTATGATGTTGTTTATGACTTTTATTTCTTTCAGAAGCACAATGGAGAGTTTCTTAACCGAACATAATTTAGCTACGTTTTCGAACGAATCTGCGTCGATAGCTCAAATTCCGTCGTTACCAGCCCGTCCGCCATTGGATACATTCGCAACTTCGCCTTTTTATCGAATGCCAAGACCCATCGCGTTTCCCACCCATGTTTGGAGCCAGTGGACATCGCTTCACGGACTCGGTTATCTCGTCCCTTCGCCGTCACTTTCGCAGCAGCAACAGCTGTTGGCTGCAGCGAGTCGATCGTTACTGCAAACCTATGGAACTTTGAATTTGACTCGTTACGCTCCGTACAATTTTCATCAAGCCAATGCGAGAAGACTTCCTCATAAAAGCGACTCCAATGACTGAACTACCATAAGAAACAGGACGTGGGGCCAATTAATTTTAGACGCTGTGGTGCTTGTCAAGCGTGTAGCTACAGGCCAACTGTTATTTAATTGCGTAAATATTAAGTATATGAGGTGGGTGGCACTGAATCTGTCTTTGTATAAAATCAACCAATAAAAACAAAAGCTTTTTATAATGAAGAGAGTGTTATTGCCCTGAATTGCACGCTTGGCCTGTAAATGGCGCGCGACCTTAGAGTGGTCGTGTAGGCTGGTTTACGAGCGACGCGTTGACGAGTGGAAGGGTGAGTCAAAAAATGGTCACTTGCCATCTAGCAACGTCATAACTGTGTTGAATTACCTTCTGCAAAACGCCAGTATGAAATAAGCCAAGTTTTTTATTTTCTTTTTCTTATTTTTTTCTCAATTTTTCTTTTTTCTTTTCCTTTTTTTTTTTGATAAACGGACCAGTAAGCGTGTAACCCTTGACCAACAAATTTAAGGGGCCACCCTAGCTGTCGTAGAACAATTTGGGTGTGCGCACCTTGCTTCAAGGTCCCCATGTGTCGTGATAAATTGCCAGGCGGGGGAGGAAGCAGGCTGCTTTGAGGGGGTCCTTCTCTGATTTACACTAGGCACGAACGACCCTTGCTCGGCCCACCGCTGGCGGCAGTGAAAAACGCGCTTCGAGACTCCTCCTGATCAATTCCTTTCACGAGTGTAATAATACAATCACCTGATCGTTAATTAGCGCTCTTCGTTCTGTGTTAATTGATTGAATTGTGTGAGATATCTTAATTATAAAATTTGGACTCGTGAAAATTCAGAATGTAATTTTTTTAATCCACATCAACAAAAAGTAAAGTAATATAATAATAATAATAATATTAATTATGATAATAATAATAATAATATAATAATAATTTACATCTGTCATTATACACAAGATGCTGATATTTTTTTATTTGTTTACATTACCTTGGAACTTGGACATTTTTTCTCATACAGCAACACTGATACACAGGCAGCACACCTTTCACTTTACACGCCCGTCGGCACAATAAATAGTTGCAAAAGTGTATTACACAGTTGTTACGATGCGCGAATATTTACAATAGGCAACGATGCCATTTTTTTCTCTCTGTCTTTTTCATTTTTCTGTCAGTTTTCTTATACACTTTTCTTCTAAAAGTCAGTATGCACTACCTGGCTGAATCGGTGACCATTTCGTTGAGGGACCGAGCATCGGACGTGGGCGTGGCTTTCGGGTAGGCGGCATGAGCAGCAGCTGCATAAGGAGCATAACGATGGAAGCTCAAATTGAGCGCCGGGTGTGTGGCTCGATGAGACATGCCGGGAAACTGCGCGTGCGCAGTCGGCATCATGGTGGCCAGCGGTCCAAGACCGTGAAGAGCGGTCCATTGGGTCCACAGGGGTGAGGGCAGCGGCAACAGCGAAGGGTTCCCTCTGGCCGCACTCAAAGTGTACAACTGTGGCAAACTCAACTCGGAAGGAAATGTTGACCGGGGAAGAGCGCTCCGCGCTGCTCCCAGAAGGAGACTCGCATCGTGTTCACTATCGTCCATCGGTCGTAGGGTGTTGCGTAGATAGGCATGCTCCATCATGCTTTCCATTGTATCCCTAAGGAAGTAGGAAACAAGGCCAATTAGATTGGATGGATATCGAGTTGCAAACAGCGCGGAAGGCGGCTCGCTTGTCAATTCGAGCGTTTGAGGGCCGCAAATGAATTGAGAACCCTCTGGCCGCCCTCGCGTACTGATAAAATCTCATTAAAACGGCATTTGATGGTGAAGGATGTAAAGGGAGACGAACGTTACTCACCTCTCGAACTCGGTGAGACGCGAGGAATCGCGGAAGCCCTTGGCAAAAGGGTTGCTATCAATCTTCAGCTTAGTGATCTGTCAAAGGAAATTGAAGGGATTTTACATAAAACGGAATCTTGTCGGGATAAATTTTTTATACGCAACGCGTGAGAGTCGGGTGTTTGCAACGGAGGCGTTTGCTTGAAATATGTGACGAGTAGGAAGACAGTCACAGCAGGGACGCGACATTTGTTTACAGAAGAAAGATGATGGGAGGTAGGAGGGTGAGGCACGCACCTGCCGTGCGGGAATGTACAGGAGGGAGTGAACTCACCAGCTGGTTCTGGTAGGCGGTGACGGCCGTGAAGACAGTCTCAGGGAAGACATAAGTACGGAATTCTTGGTCTTGCAGACTTGTGATGGGAGCATTACTCCAGTTGTCCTTGACTCGCACGAGATGGACGCGAGGTTGGTATTTGTGCATGGAATTGAGGACAATCTGGACATAAGAAAAAAAATCGGTTAATTAATTACTTTATAGTTTTTCCGCGGCAATCTTTGATATGTTTAAAAAAAAGTCTATTTTGAATTATGAGTAATTTAATCGGAAGGGTCATAACTTTTTTCTATTTGATACCGTATCATATTCTGTTATTTTGTAAAATTCCATATTAAAGGTTCAATAATTTATCTATAACGACTTAGATCCAAAATCAAAGTTACTTCAGTAGTAAATTACAAACTCAAAGTTCAAAACAAGTTATTTACAAAATATTTAAAAAATCTTACGTGTCCATGTTTGTCCATCTCGTTGTTCGTAAGTTTAACTTTTTCGAAAGAAACTACTTGCTTCCTTAATTGTTCTCCGGTGAACGGAGAATCTGGATGCATGTAAATTCGGGATGGCGCTGGTGGATCAGCTTTTCCAGCCACTAACCAGGACGAGCGGTGGTATGCGTAACGATAACGTTTATTGTCTACTGGTACGATGTCCAAAAGGACAGCGTATCGGCACCTAGGATCGACGCCCAAAAATGAAACGCGCACCGTAGGAAACATCCGCCTACAATTGATTGAAAAAGAAATAACGTAAAAGGTTAAAATAAAAGTAAAAATTACATTTGAAAAGTCAACAAGAGCATGAAGCAAATAACGCGAGCGCTTTTTATTATTTCTTATTGTCGACGGCCTCTCGGGAGCATCTCTTGATGCACTATCTTGCCACGTGCCCATTATTTGTCGCTGGGCGCTAAACACACGAATAATCACGTAATGAGACGCCTATCGGGCGCATCTCGATAGTTGCATAAATTAGCCAATTGTGGTGTTCGGCGACACAGCCTTAATTACCTCTCGCAAGAGATAAGACCCGTTCTCGGCCTTCGTGACCGTCGACGCGTCTGTCAGTGTAACGTCTCTGGGAGGTGACGGGAAAAGATAGAAGCGAGAACATGCACAAAAGAATTATCTATCGTGCCATAAAATTAAACAAAATACGCTGGTTTAATATTATAGTCGAACGAGCTAAGCCTAATGGAATTACAAGAATTTTGACAAGGAAATTGCACCTGCTCAGATTCTTGAAAACACGGCTATTCTTTTTCGCCCTCAACTAATAAAGGATTCGCAGTTAGTCTTTTGGATCCTCCACTATCACCCCTCCGTTCCCCTAGGGAAAGTGCATGTTCTTATTGGCGAACGTCCCTCGAGCCCTCACTTAATTTCAACGCATTTCCTGTAAAAATTAAGCGTGATAAAGTGCGCGCGCCTTTTTTCGCTGCGTTGCTCGCCTGCAGCTTATCATTCCAACGATGTGTGGGCCACCCCCAAACGCGTGCAGGAGGGAGCAGCAAACGCCAAACTGGCAGGGGAATCGAAATTGCTAGCACCGGCAGTGGCGTCGCAACCCCTTGAAAGAAAGAGTGGGCTTTTCTGCGTGATAAGAGTAGAGGCATTTTGGCAGAGTGATGCCGTGTTGATGCGACCGTGAGGCTTTTAATCCGCAAAGAGCGGCGCCGCAGGCTTCACTCTGATGGTGGCTGTTGGGTTGGAGGATGGAAAGAATAGGGTGGCTCGTTCATTGGGGTCGTCCGAGTCCGCTTTCCATGCCTCAAGTGATCTTTTGTTGCGGAAATCGATCGACCATCATTTGAGCTGATTTGTGGCATTAATAAGCACTCGGTTTCTATGCATATTTCATGTTCGCCCAATTTGTTATTCCGCTGATAACGTGGATTGGCTGCGTAACAGTAATTACGTGTCGCGAGACCTCGCACCGCTGATCGTTGCCGGGGCAGCAAGGATGAGCTGGCGACAAATCGCCAACTTCACGCGGCCGTAAATCGGGCGAAGCGCATACGCATCTGCCATAGGGGCGCGCTAGCTGCAGCCAATCGCTTTACAACAGGGTCGTTGTCAAAGAAGAAAAAAAAGAGATAAAAACAGATATAAAAAATGAGATAAAAATAAAAGCAAAAAGAAATTCAATCTTGTATATCTCGGTCCAAATGGATCCATCTTATCGAGTATTTCCAATGTACACGGATCTATTGAACGATACGTAATATTCTAATTCTAACTAGATTTTTAAAGCGCTTTCGATTCGAAAACTGTTTTTCAAGACGTCGAAATGCTCATTAGGCTTAAAAATGATTTTGTTATGCAACTATTCGTGCTTGGCTCGACCGTTGAGTTGTGACCATTAACAGTTGCTAATTTAAGGAGGCGCCATAATTTATGTCAGCTGTCGATCGTTCACTCATCGGTTGCACGAGGAGTTTAATGAGGACCCTCCAAGAGCACTTGCAGAGGAGGAGGATTTCCTCAAGTCGCCGCTAATGAGCTTCGTCGAGAATGGGTTGACGGCACGTGACCCGAAAGACAATCGATTGAGCGCTCGAGCGAATCCTCGAAAGGCACTGCTCATCTATTGCACTCAATTACCTCAAGAAACTTATTGCGGCCACATAAAGAAATCTCAGACTTCTTCCGACCAGATTTCAGCTCGTGGATCCCATAACCTCCCTTTTTTATAATGACTCTATTATATAACAATATAAAGCGTTGACAATAACATAATAATTATATAGTTCACATCTAACAGCTTTGTCCGAGTGCCCTAAGCAACGGAAATAATTTAAAGATGCCGCCACCAACCGAAACAAATGAAATTCAAATTCCCCGCTGGACGTGGCCAATTATTTATAAAATAATGCCCTTGACAATTAAAATATATTTTACGACCAAGATTGTATGTTGATAAATAACCAGAGCACAATCACGTCACCCAACGAGTTTACGTGCTCTCTTGTTTAACTTATTAACGAGGTAAATGCTTAAACTAAATTTGCATGCTTTTGTTTGCTTATACGCTTCAACATGGCAACCAAATTAAGACTGCTTAATAAATAAAAAAAGGAAATAAAAAAAACCCACACTTTAATTTTTTATCTGAAAAACTATAAAATGCGTGCGTTTAATTTATTAAGGAAAAAAGACCTTCAAAATACATTTACAAAAAATAAATTAAACGGAGATTTTTCTCGTTATATATTTCTTTGAAGGAAAAAAATTGAGATTGATTCGACTCGTGAATCATTTTTGAAGCACTGAACGTGTCCAAATGTACAAACAACGCATTTTATTCTGTATCAATTGCTAATTTAAGTGACGAAATTTCGTCTTTTTTGTGCCGTGTTTTTGCCATTTATAATTTAATGAACAATTTACGAGTTTTTATACTCGAGAGACTAAAAAGGGGCATGTGAAATGTGAAACGGAGTCTTACGAATTAAAGAATAAATAATTCTATGTTGTTCACAGGGGACAGCAGGTTCAAACGCTTGTCCCATTACGAATCTCTCTTCGTAATGAAGCTCTTGGGATGTAGAGGCGGGAGCGAATGGACGCACGTGCTGCATATTCGCTTAATGGGGAAGGCCTACTACGTCCCTGTAAAACACACGCGTCGGGAGTTTCCACGGTGTTCGCGCGGCCGTGGGCGCGTGACCAACGCACAATGCCTCCCCGCGTTAGTCCTCGTTACGCTCCGCGCGCCAACATCTGTCTCCCCCGCGTCCATCTGTCCTATATTTCAGCAATCACGACGTTCAATTCTTACCTGCCCGACTTAGTAATGATCATTTCTGTTCCTAATTCGTGAAATTTGTCCCAAAGATCTTTGGTTTCGAGATGACATTCCACGACCAATAGTTCCTCGCACGTACAAGGTGCTGGGACGCTGGGTCGAAGATCGGCGTCTCGGCTGCGCGGCTCCGGGCTCACGCTGCTCGTCGCGGAACTCTCGGCGACGGCGGGTGAAGCACGCGGCGAGCATGCGTCCGCTTCACGAGGACTCGGAGGCACCATACTCGCTGGCGACGGCGATAAATCTTCAATTTTACCTGAGGAAAAAATTCGTTTTGTAAATATTTAATCGAGAAAAATTGCGGGTTGCATTTAAGTGTTTGACTGCGATTTAAAAGGACGTGTATTCGTGGTAAATTTGAATTACGTTCTATAAGAGTGTTTGGCGGGGCCGAGCTCATTTGTAACTATAACGTTGGCCAGAGAACTGGCATCTGATGACAAGGCCTTTTCGGCGCGCGAAAACTCAACACTTGCCAGGCGTCTGCCCGCATCGCCCGACGATTCATCAAAAGAAAATTAAACTACGAATTGTTCACTTATTTACTTTATCTTTTCTTCTACTGCTAATTGATGACATTTAAATCCTTTTTTCGTTATTGTTTTGCAATAGATTTTTTTTTTATTCACATTTCTCTTAAGCTGCACCTGTCACCTCAATCATGTGTACCTTATAATTATTTATAATTTGGAGTTGGATTACGGAATTAAAATTTTTCGTCACCACCCCTTTTATCACTCTCGAGCTGGCATGATTCGAGGCAACACTTATAATTTAGCAGGTCATTAAGCCTAAAATAAGCCTAATCGCGTGTGTTAAGGTCGTTAGCATTCGTAAAGTGTTGGATCTGGTCGATAGAAAGAGTCTTTGATTGTTCGCAAACATCTATTCGATTTCCAGGCTTATGGGAAAAAAGAAGGTGGAGATGGAAAAGTGTGAAGGGGAGGTAAGCGTCTCAAGTGCCCATCATTCATCAAGTGGGGCCACCCACGAGCCCATTGTGCCCTGATTGAGCGTGTAATCCGGTCTCAAAGGCGTCTCTTCGGCCGTCGTCAGATCGGCCACCACCTCGATTTAATGTTCGTGTGAGCGGACTTACCTTTGTTTATTCCTTCTCCGACGCGGTAAACCCCAGCCATTTTGCTCGTCTAGTTTCTGTTTACATTCACCCATTCATAAACACTTAAACCGACACTTACCTGATGGGGGACTCATGTCTGGCTCTGGCCGCGACTTTGGCCCACCTTTGGCCATGATGGCGGCGATGGAGAAATCGGTGGCCCGGACTTTAAGCGCGGGCGAGCTGCGTTCCATGTTGCCGTTGGCAAAGGTGGCAGACGAGGGGAAGTGCATTTGCCCGCTACTGCACTTTGCAACTCGTCCTTAGTCCTTTTCGGCGGCGAGCAGAGCTCGCTTTAAGACGCGCAGACTATAGCGTGTGTGGCGAAGGTTGTGTCTCGCCTCACAACTGGTGGTTCCTCGGAGCCTATTTAGCGATGCTGGGGAATGTCAAGCGATGGCGCTGTCGGCAGAGGCTGGGCTATGCCTTAAGGGGCGGAGCCTACCCCGAGTAAAATCTATGCAGCAAAGCCCAACCGTTCTGCTCCAAACTCTTGTTTTCACGAGTTTCCTTCGAGAGCAATTCCTTGTTCGAATATTACCCCTTTCGGCACTGCAATTGCAATGCAATGAGTCAACTGCAATCTGCCAACCGCCAAGTTTGCTCCAAACTTTTATGCTTGCGAGCGCCATTTTGTGTATTCGACAACCCACATGGCCGCTCGTCGTCATTTTTCTCTACACCAATCCGCTTGCCTCAATGTGAGCGGCGTTCCAAATCTCCAGCTGCGGGGGCGGGAACGCGTTATTCGATCAGTTCACATAAAGATAATAATAATGTAATTCTTTTATTTGTGTGTGTCACTTCATTTTTACCAATTTGTCTTGTTTGCTATAAAAGTGTGTCATTGGTGCTCTTTTATCTTCTTCTTTACTTACTTTTGCACCAATTTTTTTTATTTATTTTTTATCTTTTATTTTTATTCTTTAAAAGTTGTTGGAATATTAAAATAACTATTTTTGCTTACACATAAACCATCATTTTTTTTTAATGAAAATTTTACAAAATGTGAATTCATGTTTTATTTATGTCAATTCTTTTTATTTTGCTTTCATGATGAAGTGCTGGGCGTAAATACTAGGACAATAGAATGCGAGGACAGGTGTTCTACCTCACCAATTAGGACCTAACCCTAATTCACTCTTTATTTGCTGCGACTGGGGCGTGGGCGGTGTCGCTGTTCGACACACCTGAGACAGGCTAAAGAGGTTTGTTCGGGCTTCTTTTGTAGGACAATGTAGTGGCGACACCCAGCAATTGTCATCGGTCAATCGTTATGCAGTCGGTTATTACCGTTCCTCGAACAGGCGTGCGCGCCTCATTCCGTGTCAGGGCCTCGCGACAGAGCAATTCTTCCAAATGGGCGTCTTATGCCACTCCTTAAACAATTCTTCGAGATATACATTTCAAGGATCCCTCGTGTAAAACTCCGACTTTATTATGAAGTCCAAAAATGACTTAGTGTCGACTTGTGCAATGCCGTTGCAGTTCTCCCGGTGAGATGTACTCGTGGGTTTCGTACACTCTTCCCAATCAGCAGTCCATTCATGTCAGTGGTTGATAAGAATCGGCCGTCGCCCGCCGCGCCTCGTCGTCAGCCTCAGTAGCAACGCAATCAGGCGTCGCCATCTGTTCTTGAATTAGACCTCGTTAGATTACAACTCCCCTTCCTCACTTTTTTCTATTCTTCAATACCTAGTGCTTTAGTGCTTTACCCTTATTGTTGATCCATCAGCAAGAAATGGTTTTTAAGCCCAAAGAATATTTTTTTTAGTTTTCAGTAATTAAAACAAGTTGCTAAAAACAAGTTGCAACAAATTTAAGTTGTAACTTAACACTTTGTCGGCAAGTAATAAAAAGAAATCAAAAACTTGAATCTTCGGATTATTTTGCTTGAGTCCTAAAGTGCATCACGCGAGTGCAATCAAAATTAACAGATGATGCGATGTTTTAAGGGTGGGCTGTAATTGGTTTTCTTGTATAAACCATTTTTTTTTTACTCTGAGTCCAAACTCATTAAGTCAAACAGCAATTTGTTAGTAAATGCATAACTTTAGATATTTGATAAGAAAATTGCAATATTATTTTATCAAATAAATTTCGAAAAATAATTTCGCTTTTATTGCCTAAACTGCAATTTTAATGAATGAATTTTTTCACGAATAATTTTTTTAATTGCAAATAAATTTATGGTACGTTCAAATTTATTTTCTATTCATTGCAACAAATTAAAATAAAATTGAAGCATAATAGCTATAAACGCTCTTTAAAAAAAATAATAAGAAAATAAAAAAAGAACTTGATAAATATCTGTCAATGTATCTAAAATGAATTTGATACAGTAGAGTAATAAACAAAAGATTCGTAATGTCTGACCTTTTTTCTTTACAGACAAATTACTTTTTAATAATAAACATTTTTATTACTTCGTTTACATTTTACGACTCGTACCTAATTTTTTCTTCTAAAATTTTTCCGTTTTAATACCTGTTTTACATTCAAAAATTTTATCTCAAATTGAAACATGCGTTTTGATTAATAACAAGTTTGTTTAACCTTTTTTTTTTCTTAATTTTTTTCATTTTTTAGCCATCTAACTGCCTTAAAATATTAACATCGTAAATAAAAAAAATGCAGGTTGCGTAAATGAAAATATTTTTTTAAGGCTCGGCCTCGATTGTGTGGTCTAGTCGTGCAGAATAGGCTTGTCACCACGAATAGATGACCTGCCTATCGCCAGGGGGCGGCCGTAGAACCGCGTCTCGGTGTTGAGTTTACAGCGTGGACGCAAAAATTTTTTTTTTATTTTTAAAACTGGTGGGGCGGTGTGTGGTCGGTGCAGTTGGAACGCCACCAACTAATTGGACAAATTTATGGAAGTGTCTGAACCAAGTGGTCGCTACGGGACGACGACGACAAGGTCTCTGTGGCTCCTGCTTCCGGAGCAAACGAGGGGGAAAGAGAGAAGCGTCTGTTGTCATGGTAAAAACGCTTCTCGTATCAGGGTGGGGTCAACAGATGTTATCTGTAATCAACACTCGAGAACCACTACGTTCTCATCATCTATCACCTTTTACGAGTGTTGGAGTGAAAAGAGGAATGGAGGATTAAATAGCGTGTGGTTAGTGATGTAGTTAAAGAGATAAGGGCAGGTGTGCGAGAGTATAGGCAGATGCAATTTGATTTTTTATTCTCCTCCGGTGTCCACGTGAATATTTGACCGTATCGTGTCAGTCGTGAGTTCACTCGGTGGCCGCAGGACGTCTTCACGTATGTTGCCTGCAGGTGCTTAGTCGCTGCGGGACGCTGTGAGTTAGCAGAGGGACGAATACTGAAATCCTAATCCACGCCTCGTGTGAGGTCCCGTCACTGAGCGTCTTCACGATCACGTGATAAACAAAGGGGAACAATTTTACTTTTATCTTTTGTCTCGGTAGTTGGACTTTTGTTCGTCAGAAATTCATACCCTCCTCTTGTCAACGCACCTTGTCTTTGTTATCGACGTCTGAATCGCAATTATCGTAATTTTAAACAGAAATTTTAAATTAAATAAATAAAAATAGCTGCAAGAAATTTTTTTGCAGCTTTTTAATCTCGTGTTTACATTTTGTGAACATTCCTGTTTTGAAGATGAGCTGTTGAAATATTTCTTCGCACGTTTAATGTGTAGTCATTGAATAAATCCCCCTTTTTCAGGTGGGATACTAGGGGCATAGTTGAGGAAGAAGGGAGCAGAACAGAGGATGATGGACGATGTATCCCAGGTGACGACCCCCGCTGTCCGCTATCACCAGATCTGCCTCGTCATGGTGATCTATGGTACAGGAACTGTGGAATCCGCCATTATTATTGTTATTACTCGGAGTTGTCGACGATGAGGCGAGCAGTGGATTTTAAATTCAGCGCTTCTACCAGCAGCGTGCAGTGAAGCTAATTAGCTAAGCGTTCGTACGAGGCGTGGGTGGTCTCGCGACTCGACGGAAAGAATTTGTTGTGACAGCAACGATCGTGACGCTCCGCTTGGTACGTTCAGGGCGGTCCAGGAAGGGAGACGTCGGTCGGAAACATGCCAACCCCCTCTTTGGAAATGAGAAGGAAGGGGAACTTGGCTTCGATCGAGTTCCCGCGATCTGCGATCTTATGTCGGACAGGTGAGTCACCACCCCTGCGGTCACGCAGCCACCAATGTGACACTTCTCCCGTCGTGGATCAGATGTCACGTGTCATGTGTTGGGGCATTCCAGCTGCGTCTCAGGAGAGAGATGTGGGGAGACGTGTAGTCCATCGTTTTTCCCATTGGCCAAAAGGAAGTTGCGATTTTTGGTTTCTTTGTTATAACTTGATGAAAGTGGTTGTGTTGGGGGACGCCCCGCTAAGCAAAGTGGGTGGCAGGCAAACCTCGCTCTCCCCTATTTTTGTAATAAAAAAAAGGAAAAAGAAAAGTGTCTAATAAATTCTTCAACAATTTGTCAGGAGCGAAACTGGTCCGCAGCACTGATTAAGCCTATTGTGAAACTGGCAAGGGAACGATCAAATATGAAGTAAGGCAACGTGCTCGGTTTCAACTATTCAACGTGCTACTGTTACATGTTTCTCTGTTACACATCCTTCCTTCCTATTCTCATTCCATCCTTCCTACATCTTGCGGCAGACGCCTCACGATGACGTCACATCTTACTCTCAGCAGGGTGCTCACTTCGTCACCCGCGGACGAGGTGTTAATACGAAATCCCCTGCGGCGGACCAGGGGTCGCCACCGACTCCCTGCCGAGACTCCCCAAACGCCCGAAAGCAGCCCCCACTTTGTCCTTGTTTGCTTCGAGTGTTACGACAAGGGGGTGGACCGAGACCTCACACATTTGTAGGTCGCTACTCATTTTGTTCTTCAATTATTTTTTTTTCTTTTATCTTTTTTCTTTCTTCTCTTTTTATTTCTCTATCCTTCTCTTTTTTGTTTCATGTTCCCAAAATTCTTTTCGGTAATCTTAACGATTTATTTACAGGAAAAAAAAATTATGAACACGTAAAGGGAGAGCGAGACTTTGAGGAAGAAGTTGGCGTGCGTCTCTTCTAACCTGTTGCACCAAGCCCCCCGCCCTTCTTCGATGGAGGTCCCGTAATTAAAGGTATCGTTACCTGGCAAGGGGGCGTGTCTCCCACCCTCTCTGCGCCTTTGTCGGCTGGTCACGCTGTAATGCGCCCTGCGAGAAAGCGGCGGCAAATTGAATTAAATTGAGGATTTGGTTATAAATCAAAGATAAAATATGTAAAACAATTAAGGCGCTCCAGCTGACAAGGACGCACACCTTTGAAACAAGTACCGCCGCCGCTGCCATGCGCTTGATTTCGATCTAAAACTAGTTGATCACGCCTAAAAGTACGTCTCATAACTTTGTTCTCCAAAGACAAACTTTAATCTAAGATTTTTATTTTTCCTTCTTTACGATCATTCGTAATTACTGTCGAAGTGTGAATATTTGTTTAATTTTTTTTCCTGCGTCGCTGTGATGCACGGTCTGTTATCTAATTCAATTACTGCTCTGTTTTGAAGGCTGAGTGGAAGCTTGGGTGCTTGGGTGGCAGCCAGGTACTCATCTTTCTCACCCCCCTCCCCCTGGCTGAGGCCGCATCATTCGCTTTCATCTCCTCGCGGGATTAGAGATGATTATGCGGCGCTAATTGCCGACCTCGCCATAGGGAAGCGCCCGTGGGAACAGCGTGGCGGGGGGTCTCTGGAAGAATTTGCTCCCGTTACAGCCAACAATTCGTGTCCTAAGTTATCACGCAAGAGTCGGTAAAACGAGGGCGATCTAAAGTGCAGTTTGGACTTCCATCAGAATTGGTGTGCCGTGAAGCTTCCCCATCGCTCCTCCCTTACAGGTCGTAGCCTCGAGCGCCGACACGATGCTCGTGTTGCCAAAGGTGTGAAGTAGGGGTGTGACCACCGCCAGGAGAAGGTGAGGGGAGGTCAAAAGCGCTTCGATATGCCATTTTAATTGCCATTTTCACTGTCCGTGTATTTAACTTTGCACGTTCGCATTATGCTGAAATTAGAATTGATTATGAATTAAATTCATGTAGTGTCAATTTTATGTAAATAATAAATAAGGTAAAAAAAATGTTTTAACTTAACCTATGCGTAGATTGCTGAGTCAGAAAAAACATGTAATTAATTTTCAGCTATTTCCGCTTTTAAATGGGAAGCAGTAAATAGAGCTTGACCAAACTTAAAACAAATTTTGAATTTTAATTAACATTAATTTTTTTCTTTCTAATAACTGAGTAAAAAGAAATATTGGATAGTTTAGCCACCATTTTAGGTACTCATAATGTTCTCCAGATGTAAAAACAACATGCGGTAGAGATGAATTTCATAAATGACATCTTTTAACTGGAATTTATTGTTGCATTGGACATTTTACAAGTTACGAGTACAGTAATGCTTAAGGGAGCAATGTAAAGGAGAATCAGAAACAAACTAACGCAAAGTTTTGCCATCATTTTGAGAGATTGGTTTGTGCTTACTCCATGTTGTTTATGGACATATGGATTTCATTTGAGAAAATTCCTGTGAGGCTTGGATGCAAAACCAAGACGCCCACTCGTCAAAGGATCTTCCTTCAAAGTGGGATAAAAATTTTAAGTAAAGCTCGCTTTTAAAATAATTTCGTTTCACTGGACAATGATTAGAAAAATGCAAAAAGCTTTCCGAAGCCATTTGAGTGAAAATCCACTGATGGCATTGCTGCCACTCAACGGCTTGGCGGTGAGATCAAAGTAGATGCCTCATTCTCACCTGGCACCCTACAATTTGCAGCGCCGCCATCTTTAATAAATTCGGCCACAGACGCGGCGTAATTGATGGTTGGCACTTTGTCCGGTGTGACCTTCGAGATGCCTGCAGGACAATTTGGGCGTGCGCATACTGTGTTGCCACGCGCTGATCCCTTGCCTCTCAGCCTTCCAGACGGAAAAAAATCGTTTAATAGGAAAATAGAAACAAAAAAGTTGGAAAGAGGGAAAAAAAGAATGACTAGGTTCAATCTTCTTTTTGCCTTTACCGAAAAAAAGAAAAATGTCAGCAGAATTATTAATTAGCTAATAGACAATTATTGCAGCGCAACAACGCTAGTGCTAAAACGGGTGCTCTCTTCTCCGCACCTTCCCCCTCCATAGGAGGCGCAAACCGGAGTTGGCGCTATAAAATCTCATAATTAGAGGGCGCTCGTCTGCCCACTGCGCCCTCTGCCGCCGCGAGCCATACTTTGTGATGCCGCCACCCGCGAGAAAGGAAAAGAAGCCACTTGAGCTGACGTCACATGAGAATAGAAAATATAAACAGATTTTAAAAAGAAACTTTTAAAAATAGCCGTTGATGGCTGTGAATTTCATTCATCTAAACTGCTGCGGAAGTCAATTGTCAAGTGGAGGAATGAAGTTGACATAAAATAAACCATGTTTATTCTCCCAGAACCCATTGCGGACAATATTGTCTCGTTTATTGCCGAGATATTTTGTTCTTCCTCGAACATCAGTCAAGTGTATATCCTCCGCTGTACACCGGACATGCTTATACTTTTGAGTGCGTAATTTAGGTTCTCGTCGTGGAACACGTGTAATTACTTTTGGTGCTTTAGAATAGACATAATTTTTTTAATGCAGGGAATCGCGGCTAAAATGGAAAGTAGAGGGCGTTTTTATGGTCGTCAAATATGTACAGGTTGTTAAACCAAGGTCGGATCTATAATGGAGGAAGTTATAGAGCGAACAGAGAAGTTAGATGAGGTGGACGGAGGGTGCGCGGACAAGAGGACGTGTGATTCGAGGGGCGGGCCAAATTGCGGCGCCTCGGATGTGCAATTACGTGACGCAGCCTCAGGTGATGTCGGGCCTAAACTCTCTCATTTGGCTTCATTAATTAGCCCTGAAATCAATCCACGCGCACCTCCCAGAAAGCGTAGTAACGCAATTTGGCGCTAATTGAGCGTTTCTTCCTCTCGCCATGGCGCCTGCACCTGGTCAGTGATGGCCACACTATGTAAGAAGATGATTGAAGGGTATAGAAGAAATATAAGCTCAAACGGAAGTGAAATTACGCCTTGTTTATTTGCACCGTTTCAGATAAATGTGATGAGGGGAAAATAAGCGTTTAAAATTGAAGAAAAAAAATTTTTTTAAGCTGCGGTAGGTTGTTTTATATTTTTCCAGACAATGAAAAAACAATTAGAAATTCGAGCGAGTTTTATTTCTGGGAAAGAAAATAAAATTGATTTTTTGGCAGCGCTCGAGAAGCATTTCTAGGGAGGAGTGCGAGGAGTCTTCGCTCGTTAGCGTCCGTCCACAGTCCCGTCATCGCCCTTGCAGCGCGTGACTGCCGCTTCCTCGCCTCGCGTGATGGGCAACAAACTGCTTGCTTGTCAGTCCCACACTTGAGTGCGCTTGCGCCAAAGGAAAGGGCTTGGGGTGGCGACTGAAGGATATTAATTTCCGCCACCCATTTGGCTCGGGAGGTGAAGGGAAGAGGGGAGTGGGTGAACGCCACCCACGGCGTGCGGCCAGATCGGTTTCCGCTCATTAGGCGAAGAGGCGACGCCAAAACCAAGCACAAAGAAATTTAGTTGGGCAACTCGATGACATTTCCGCATAGATCGTACTAATTGATCGACTCGCTGGATTGATTGTTGCATGCTCTGCTAGAATCTGTTGATTGTAAAACTTTGCAAACAAAGCAGCAAGATGGCGCGCAAGTCATTTATCACGTGTGATGGCGCGTGTCTTGAAACCAGCGTTCCCCTCGTCCTTCGCCAGCAGTCTGCGTTCTAAGTCTGCTTGCGTGGGAGGTGAGGCCGTTATCGCGTCCCTTTTTCCTACGCCATGGGGCTATGATGTTACAAGCTTCTCCCCCTCTCCATCTCTCTCGCGCCGTCTCCTTTTTCCCATTCTTCAACTTCTCACTCCCCTTCGCTTCTTGCATGGCGTTCTGTGAGACTAAAACAAATTCAGCTTTGGATTTGCCTCAGGGCCAAGGAGCCATGATGGATGGGCCGCCATTAAGCGCGTCTTTTAGTTTTCTCGCTTTTGCCGCTCGAGATGTCAGCGAGTGGACTGCGTTCCTTTTCACCGGAATGTGAATGTGATGCTCAGAGAAGGGGAGCTTCAATTAAACTCGGAGCAGAAGCAGCAGCGCACATCCACCTGTCGTGTTGGGACGCCGAATCGAAAAAACAATTTGCCCGCGTAATTGATGTGTGCTGTCACAAGGCAGCGCCTAGGGCCGAGTGGGAGGCTTCGTGGGCTGATTGCTCTGACGGCGCGTTGTCTGTGCCGCTTCTGCATAATGAAGGAAGGAGAGGGGGGTGTAACAGATGGGTGGAAGAGTCAGTTGACGCGCGCGTCGCTGACTTGTGACCATTAACAGCAGTTCATTAACTACAAGCAGTGCTAAAATGGCCGAACTGTCTTTTTCACACTTGTTTCGAATGACGTGACGTTCTAAAAATATAAAAGTATATTAT
This sequence comes from Stenotaenia linearis, assembly GCA_034700445.1. Taxonomy (NCBI): domain Eukaryota; kingdom Metazoa; phylum Arthropoda; class Chilopoda; order Geophilomorpha; family Geophilidae; genus Stenotaenia; species Stenotaenia linearis. Next base: position 58,632 of record JAQIXT010000166.1, read on the forward strand.
ATTATTTACTTTGGCTAATTCTTTGTGATAGTGTTTCGAGTTTATTGAAACCAAATGATGTAGGTATCTTTACATTTCACAAACGTGAAACTATTTTGCAAAGAAATAAATGTAAATGTCGAGGAGATCAATGATTAAACCAAGAAATCAATGATTTTCAAATTCAGAAATATCAAATATTTAAATGCATTTAATCACGAAACGGAAGTAAGTGATTAAATGATGTCACTCTGATATAGATTGATCTCAATTATTCAGCAAATTGCGATTACTTCGTCGTTCTTAATACAAAGTACAAACTCATTACAATGCTTTAAAATTATTGTTTAGTAACTAAACAATCATCTTCAAGCATTGTACTGAGTTTGTTCTTTTACTAGGGATTTAGCGATTTTTTAGTTTAGGAATTACTCAAAACGCAAAACGCAATTTAT